>JAABOM020043729.1:0-16293 GCA_011800125.2 Solanum clarkiae | reverse complement strand
AGAAATTGCAACATAAGGGCTCCTAGTTAGCCCATTGACCGGTTAGGTCCCAAACTTTTCTATTTTAATCCAATTAATGACTTCCGACTTCAACTAAATTTTTACCCGCAAAATTCACTTGATTCCATACTCACGCACCATAAGTTAGTGAAATTTAAAATATACCTCAATCACAACAATTTTTTTGAATGAGCAATTGACCTTCATTTAGTTAATTACGGGGTCTAAGATTCAAGTTAAGCTCACTAGTAGAGGTCAAGATGTGAATGAGCTACTGATGTCATGTTATCATATTTCTTACAAGTTGTTCATGTTATGATTAAAGTTATGATTATATTAAGTATTCCATGGGATTAGACTTAGCACTAATTAAGGCTTAAGGTGGAGACTCAAAGCAAGGAGTCCTTATATAAAGTCTTTAGTCTCTAAACTATGTGCCACCATAGGATTATGTTATCTCATAATGGGCTTTACAAGTGGATCCATCTAGTTCATGTTTCCCCTCATGTAGGGTCATGTTTAGTTTATTTTGGAAAATAGACCAAACCTTATCGAGGGGGTGTCATTCCTCGTACACCTTACTGAGGGGGTGTCACCTCAGATTCCAAGCAGTAGCTGGCTTGCTCTATGTCTATTATTGTCTCTTCCCACATATATATGTTATATATGCAAGTTGAATGTTTTTCATGCATGATTCCTTACAAGTATGCTCATACATGTCATATTGAGTATATATCTATTAATTATGATGATGCATCTTGCTTATTATGGCTTATGTATTTATTGCAATGCACCCTTTGTACTTAGTACATTTCAAGTACTAATGCATACTCTATGCCTACATGATATTACCATGTAGGTACCAGAGCTCCTATTGATCATCCTTATCCACGTGGCTAGTTTGGTTCTTGAAGAAAGCTTTTGGTGAGTCCTCAACTCGAGGATAATATCTATTTTATTCATGCTATATTGAGACTTTTCCTTATGTTGCATACTTATTATCATGAGGGTGAGCTCGGGAAGTGTCTTGGCCCCCGCTCCCTTCTTAAGTAGAGGTATTGTTAGATACTATATTTGTATATGCTTAAGAACTTGACTCTTCTTATGTTTTTATCTTATGAACAACTTCCTTAGTCCCACTTCCATTTTTTATAATTCACTCTTATTATGCCTTATTTACTTCTGCAACCAAGGATGTGTGCATGATATTTTAAGACGCTTGTCTGGTTTGTCTTCAGAGTTCTCATCCGTCGTGTCATGTCTAAGCCCTAGGCTTAGATAGTGACAAGCTTGGTATCAGAGATCTAAGTTGTTAATAGTCCTTGAAAATCCAACAAACCACGCCAATTAGAGTCATATTCATGGTTGTGAAGCGTGCCACAAATATGAATAGGAGGCTATGAGGCATTGTAGGAAATGTTTCACTTTTTCATGATCTATGTTGTGTCGTAAAGCTAAGTCATCTAAGACCTATTACTGATTCCTAACCATTACATTTCAGGATATGTCTCAAACTATTCAAAATGGTGGACAGGACTATAACCATCTCTCACTTGAGGGTCAATTTCCCAACAATGACATATCAAATGCGGAGGTTCGTAATACACTATGACTATTAACCAAGGTTGTAATCGCTCAACTCAACCAATCGGTGGGTGCCCCCAAGACCTCAAGTGATAAGAGGGGGAGAGAAAGGATATGAGAGCCCGAGTTGAGGGTGCTTCATCTTCTACTAGTCTATCAGTGCCCAAGTACAAAAAGGAAAGGATCCATTTCATCATTTGTCAAGGGTATGGCAAGAAGCATCAAGGGAAGTGTTTGGCGGGCACTGAGTATTGTTTCAAGTGTGGAAGTATTGGGTACAAGATGAGAGACTGACTGGTTGCCTCAAAGGAAAGGAGAAGAAGGGCTCAATTTGAAGGTAGGCTTCCATATGCTAAGCCTAGTGGCAATGGTGGAGTGACATATCCTAGGTGCCCAAAATGTGGGAGAAATCATAGTGGCACATGTTGGAGAAACACGAGTGCATGCTTTTGTTGTGGCATGATGGGCCACAAGATTGTCGATTGTCAATATGCTTCAAGGAAAGGTAAAGATGATCGTCCTCTAGGACATGGCGCACATGGGATTCAAAGGGCGCAAGGTGGTGCCATGAGTGGTGGTGCTGCTAGTCCCAAATATCGAGGCAAGAGTGTTGGTGTTCAAGTTTCTCCTATGTGACACAAGTCTGGAAGGTACTATCTTGAAAACTGTTTGGCCAGTTCAAGAGCATATTTCGAGTATGTCTCAAAGGATCATAAGTTGAGACATTGTCCATGGGTTACTAAGAATTATGAGGATGACCGTCAACTTTCTAAACCATACCCTTTTAAGGTTGCTAGACCTAGCATGGTGCTTCACTGGTATGGTGAAGGTTTATATTATGATATATATGTTTTATTGGATCCGGGTGCCTCTCACTCATTCATTACCCTATTAGTTGCTAATAGATTTCATGTATGTCCTAAATTATTGTGTAAATCCTTTGAGTAGGCTACCTCCCGTTAGTGAGTCCATTATTGCTAGAAGAGTCTATAGGGATTGTCCCGTGTCCATATTGCATAAAGTCTTTCCTTCTGATTTTGTTGAACTTGACATGGTGGATTTTGAGATTATTCTTGAGATGGATTGATTACGTGCATATCATGCTTCCGTTGATTGTAGAACCAGTAAAGTTAGGTTCCAATTCCTTAATGAGCCCATCCTTGAGTGGGAATGTTATAATGTGGTGGTTAAGGGTAAATTCATTTCCTATCTTAAAGCCCCAAAATTGATTTCTAAGGGTTACATTTACCATCTTGTAAGTGTTAGCGATGTGGAGTCTAAAGTCCTTCCTATTGAGTCGGTTTCGGTGGTCAATGAATTTCTTGATGTCTTTTCCAATGAACTTCGCGGTGTTTCTCTCGAAAGGGAAATAGACATTGGTATAGACCTCCTCCCCGATACATAATCCATTTCCATTCCCCCTTACTGTATGGCCTCGACGGAGTTCAAGGAGTTGAAGGATCAATTGAGGGATTTATGGAGAAGGATTTAATAAGGACTAGCAAGTCACTTTTGGGTGCATCGGTGATGTCTGTAAAGAAAGACAATGGTTCTCTTAGAATGTACATCGACTACCAGTAACTTAATAGAGTCACTATAAAGAACAAGTAACCTCTACCAAGGATAGATGACCTATTTGATCAACTTCAAGGGACTAGTCACTTTTCTAAGATTGATATTCATTTCGGATACTACCAAGTGAGAGTGAGGGAGTGTGATATTCCCAAGAAGGCCTTTCGAACTAAGTATGGGCATTTTGAGTTTGTGGTAATGTCCATTGGTTTGACTAATGTAGAGGCAATATTTATGGATCTCATGTATAGGGTCTTTAAACCCTACCTTGATATGTTTGTGGTGGTCTTAATTGATGATATATTGATTTATTCTCGGAGTGAAGAAGAGAATGTTAATCATTTGAGGGTGGTGTTACAAATTTTGAGGGATGAGAGGTTGTTTTCTAAATATGAAAAGTGTGAATTTTGGGTAACAAAGAGGTGGCTAGAGAAGTACAACAGTTGGCTAGGTTGAGAATGAGGTTGGATGAAGGTAAGAATGGTGGTGTATTGATTTTTGATGGCTCCAAATATTCTTTAAATGAAGAAGTCAAGTCCAAACAAGACCTTGATCTCATCTTGCTAGAATTGAAAGTTTTGGCGAATAAAGAAAAAAAAGAAGGTTTTCTCCTAAGGGGGAGATGTTATCCTTAGGTACCAAGGTAGATTGTGTGCGCCAAATGTTGATGACTTGAGGGAGTTGATTTTAAAGGAAGCACATAATTCATCCTACTCTTTTCACCCTGGTTCCACAAAAATGTTAGAGACTTGAAAGAGATTTATTGATAGGGTGATATGAAAAGGGATATTGCCAAGTTTGTAGCCGGTTGTCGCAATTGCCAACAAGTGAAAGCTAAACATCAAAGGTCGGGTAGCTAGCCCAAGACATAGAAATTCCTACTTGGAAGTGGGAAGAGATCAATATGGACTTTGTGATTGGGTCACCAAAGGCTAGAAAGCACTTTGAATCTATTTGGGTTATCGTGGGTAGAGTGACTAAGTCGGCTCACTTACTGCCAATTAAAACAACTTATGGTGCCGAGGATTATGCCAAGTTGTATATTCATGAGTTAGTTAGATTGTGTGGGGTACCCTTGTCTATCATTTCAGATCGTGGTTCTCAATTCACTTGACATTTTTTGAGATCCTTCCGAATGGGTCGTGGTACCAAGGTCAAGCTTAACACGACTTTTCTTCCTCAAACGGATGGTCAAGTCAAAAGGACAATCCAAACTCTTGAGAATATACTTAGGGCTTATGTTTTGGAGTTTAAGGTTAATTTAGATGAACATCTTCCACTTATTGAGTTTACTTACAACAATAGCAACCACTCTAGCATTAGCATGGCTCCCTTTAAGGCCTTATATAGTAGGTGTTGTAGTTGGATGGTTTGATGTGGGGGAGGTGGCTTAGTTAGGCCCGGATTTGGTTATGGAGCCTTTGGAGAAGGTGAGGTTGATAAGGGAGATATCGAAGACAACCCAAAGTAGACAAAAGTCTTATTCCGATGTGAGGAAAAGAGACCTCGAGTTTAATGTTGATGATTGGGTTTATTTGAAGGTCTCACCTATAAAGGGTGTGGTCCAGTTTGGCAAGAAAGGAAAATTGATCCCAAGGTTTGTGGGACTTTATAGAATTGTGAGAAGAATTGGTAAGGCTGATTTTGAATTAGACTTGCCTTTGGATATGGGTATGGTTCATCCAGACTTTCATATGTCGATGTTGAGGAAGTGTGTGGTTAACCAAAGTGCTATAGTGCCCTTAGAGGTTGTGGGTGCCATGGAGGATAATTTGAGCTATGAGGAGGTCCCAGTGGAGATATTGGATAGACAAGTTAAAAGGTTGAGAAACAAAGAGGTCGCATCCATCAAGGTCCTTTGAAGGAATCGACAAATTAAAAGTGCTA
This sequence comes from Solanum clarkiae, assembly GCA_011800125.2. NCBI lineage: Eukaryota > Viridiplantae > Streptophyta > Magnoliopsida > Solanales > Solanaceae > Solanum > Solanum clarkiae. The sequence goes on along the minus strand of JAABOM020043729.1, from coordinate 11,250 downwards.
CATAGGAAGCCAAAGCGGACATGAAGCAATATCCATACCTCTTCCACTCTACTCAAGCCGAAGGTAATAAATTAAGTCCCATCCATGATTTCAAGTCTTAAGTTTCAGCCCTCATGTCATTTTTGTATATGTACATGTTCATATTGACAAGTTTTGATGATTTTGATGCATATTGCATTCATTTCGGGCTGAAAGTTCCATAATTACTTCTCTTTCGCATGATTATTTGACATTCTGGGACGAATGTTCCCAAGAGGGAGATATTGAAACACCTCTCACGTGTTTCGGAATACCCCATAATCGTATTTTTCAAATATCTCAAAAAACATGCGTAATCTCAAAAATACGACTTCATATTCTTGTTCATAGGGAAAAATTGAGTGGGAGATGGGTAGCCCCTGGATTTTGGAAGACCCATTGCGAAAAATAATTTTCGCAACGAGACAATTTCCAAAGAGCCTGTGTGCCTAGGCCTTGACGTGCCTGGGGCGCTCAGTAGTGTAAATTGGGCTAGACGCCTGGTCCACATCGCGCCTGGGGTGAGGACCAGTGCAATATTTACCCTATTTTACATATTTCGACCAAGGTATATGGGCTTCATTCGTGGGGTCCTTCTACCCATAAATTGGAACTTTTTCTCTCTATTATATTTCATGATTTTAAGGTTAAATCTCTTATGGGTATTTCCTATCATTATTCCTATGCATGAAACATGTTGGTAACATGTTGAGTATTGAATTATAAATAATTTTCGTGACACCCATAATGAGGGGTTTTATTACAATGTTGATGGGTTGAATTGCAAGACTTTAACATGAGTTAATTTTACTCTTTCTTGTCTACGTATTTTATATTGCATGATTTTGAGCAAGTGTCATGAACCCACCATATGTTTAATTAAATTACATGACAAAAATTCTTAAGTTATTGATGAACTACTGCATAATTTTACAAGTCAAGTGTTTTCAAGATAATTGTGGGCTCCCAAGCATGTATTTAGCTCATGAAAGATATCTATGATTTTACAAGTAACAAGTTGAGCCCTATTTCAAATTCTATCCTCTTGTGAGCCATTCATGTCAAGTTGAGGGGTCAAGCATGATTACTACTTTTCCCTCATATTCAAGCTAAGCTCACTAGTAGAGGTAAAACATGTGAATGAGCTACTCATGTCATGTTATCATGTTTCTTACAAGCTTTTCATGTTATGATTAAAATTTTGATTATTTTAAGTATTTCATGGGATTAAACATAGCACCCACTGAAGATTAAGGTGAGGGCTCGAAGTAAGGGTCCTTTTATAAAGTCTTTAGTCTTTAAACTTTGTGCCACTGTAGGATTATATTTTCCCTTAATGGGCTTTACTAGTATATCCATCTAGTTCATGTTTGCCCTCAAGTGGGGTCATTTTGGTTTACCTTGTCAAGTAAACCACACCTTATCAAGGGGGTGACATGCCTCGTACACCTTAACAAGAGGGTGTCATGCCTCGGATTCCAAGTAGTAGCTCGCTTGATCTATTGGTTATGGTCTCCTCCCACATATGTATGTTATATATGCAAGTTGAATGTTTTTCATGCATGATTCCTTACAAGTATGGCTCATACATGTCATATTGAGTATATATCCATTTTTTATGATTATGCATCTTGCTTATTATTCCTTATGTCTTTGTTGCATTGCACCCATCATACTTAGTACATTCCAAGTACTAACGTACACTCTATGCATACATGATCTTACCATGTAGGGACCAAAGCTCTTATTGATCATCCTCATTCATGTCGCTAGTTTGATTCTTGAAGAAAGATTTTGGTGAGTCCTCAAATCCGAGGACAATATCTATTTTATTCATGCTATGTGGAGACTTATTCCGTATGTTGGATACTTATTATCATGAGGGTGAGCTCGGGAAGTGTCTTGGCCCCGCTTCGTTCTTAAGTAGAGGAGTTGTTGGATACTATGTTTATATATGCTTATGAGCTCGATCTTCTTATATTTTTATGGTTATGAAAGACTTCCCTTAGTCTTTCTTCCCTTTTTTATAATTGGCTCTTGTTATTTCCTTATTTTGCTTCCGCAACCCAAGATGTGTACATGATACTCAAAGAGACTTGTTTGACTTGTCTTCAGACTTCTCATCTGCCGTGTCATGTCTAGGCCTTAAGCTTGGGTCATGAAAACTACCTTGAGACCGAGTGGTTTGCTTGAGGACTAGCAATAGTCTCGTGAGTACCGACCATGTCTAGGGTACCCTCCCGAGACGTGACAAACTTGGTATCAGAGCATAGAGTTCAAGAGTCCTAGGGAGTCTATGAAGTCGTGTCTATTAGAGTCATGTTTTTAGGTGCATAATGCACCACACTTCATAAGCAGGAGGCTATAGGACATTAGGAATGGTTACACTTCTTCTGTATTCTGAGTTAATGCGCTAGAGTTTAACTCTATAAAACTCTCTTCTAATTTTTGCATTACGCTTTTTGCAGATTATGCCTCCTAAACGTATTGCTTCCCAAAGAGATGCCTCAACTCCAAACACTGAGAATCCCCCACCAGAGGTCCTTACTCAGATAGAGATGAGGAGACAGGGTCAACCTGCCTGAACTACTGAGTATCCACAGGCACCTCCTACACAGCCAGCCTCCACGTCAAAGGCAGAGATTTCAGAGGAGCCATTGCCATGCTCAGCCAGCCAGTGGCCTCCTAGAGTAATAGTCGAGGTCCCCAGGCCCCTAGTTCTACAACCTAAGAGCCCACTGCTGTAACCAGGCTCAGAAATTTCTTGAGTATAAACCTGTTAGTCTATACGAGATCAAAGGTTGAGGAGGACCCGTAGAGTTTCATCAACGAGATGTGGAAGGTCCTAAGGGCTATGCATCCCACTGCAGTTGAAGGAGTCGAACTTACCTCTGATCAGCTCAAAGATGTTGCAAATGTCCGGTATAACAATGGGAAGATGGTCGAGGTGAGGATGTTGAGCCTGCAAACAGGGATGAGTTTGAGAGTGCTTTCCTCAATCACTTCTTTCGCCAAGAGTTAAGGTAGACAAAGGTTGATGAGTTCGTGAATCTGCAGAAAGAAAGGATGATTGTGTCAAAGAGTACAGCCTCAAATTCATTCAGTTGTCCAGGTATCCCCAGAGATAGTCCAGGATATGAAGGCGAGGATGAGAAAAATTATGTCTGGGTTAGGCAGGCATGTGAAGAGGGAGTGCAAGGAGGCATTGCTAATTCCAGGTATGGATATCTCAAGGATTATGGTTTATACACTATAAATCGAGGAGGATAAGAAGAAGGATATAGAAGAGCATTTGAGCAAGAAAGCCAAATCAGCAGGGTATGAGCCCAGCCAACAGAAGCAGAATAAGGGTGATGAATCCTACTTTTAGAAGAGGTCTTCTAGTTATGCACCCTCTATAGTGAGTGCACCCATCCAACAAAACATGTATGATCAGAAATCTTATGGTCACCAGAATTTTAGAGCTCAGGGTTCTCAATACCAAGCTAGTGTGACCTAAGGTTCAAGAGGAAAACAACCCTGTGATAAGTATGGCAAACTTCACCTAGGTAAGTGTCATGAGGGCATAAATGTTGTCTATATATATGGACAGATGGGTCACTTCAAGAATAAGTGTCCTACAAAAAGATGGTGATAGAAGTAGCAAAGCACAGTCCTCCGCAGCACCCCTGGCTAGTGGTCATCAGAGGGGTACTACTATAAGTACAAGTAGCGGGGCAAGCTGTCTCTATGCGATGGGTAATCGACAGGATTAGGAAGTTGCACCAGATGTTGTTACGGGCATGCTTCGAGTTTTCACTTTTGATTGTTATACATTGCTTAATACATGAGCCACTTTATCTTTTGTGACTCCCTATGTGGCTAATAGATTTGAAATTCTTCCGGAGTGTTTGATGAAACCCTTTACTTCTACTCCCGCTGATGAATCTATCCTAGCTGAGAAGGTTTATAGAGATTGTGTAGTATATGTTTGTTATAGGGGTACCTTGGCTGACTTGGTAGAGTTGGAGATGGTTAACTTTTACATGATCCTCGACATGGATTGGTTTCATGCTTGTTATGCCTCTATCGATTGTAGGACCCGAATTGTTAAGTTCTAATTTCCAAATTAATTGGTCCTAGAGTGGAAAGGGAGTTTGATTGTACACAATGGTAAGTTTATCTCCTACCTCAAAGCCAGAAAGCTAATCTCTAAAGATTGTATCTACCACCTCGTACAAGTTAAGTCTGATGATGTTGAGTCCCCTGCTCTAGAGTCAGTCCCAATTATGAATGAGTTTCTTAAAGTGTTTTCTGAGGATCTACTTGGAGTCCCTCCTAATATGGATATTGACTTTGGGATCGATGTTCTTCTCGATACCCAGCCTATCTCAATTCCACCTTATAGAATGGCCCCCGCTGAACTGAAAGAGTTGAAAGAGCAATTAAGGGATTTGTTAGAGAAGGGCTTTATAAGACCAAGTGTTTCTCTTTGGGGTGCTTACGTCCTATTTGTGTGAAAGAAAAATGGATCTATCAGAATGTGTATTGATTAGTGACAACTAAACAAGGTCATAATAAAGAATAAATATCCTCTCCCTAGGATAGATGACATGTTTAACCAACTTCAGGGTATTGTTTCTCCAAGATAGATTTTCGATCTGGTTAACAATAATTATTATGCAAGTATTCAAAATGACCCCTTATGAAGCTTTGTATATGAAGAGATGTAGATCACCGATTGGGTAATTTGAGGTTAGAGAAGCTGAGTTGATTGGACTTGACCTTGTCCCCCAGTCCATGGAAAGGTGAAGAGTTATTAGAGAGAGGTCGAAGGCCGCACAAAGTTAACAGACGTCTTACACCAATATGAAAAGAAGGGATGTGGAGTTCAAGGCAAATGATTGGGTGTACTTGAAACTGTCACTTATGAAGTGTGTTATGAGGTTTGGAAAGAAGGGAAAGTTGAGTCCTCCCTATATTGGACCCTATCAAATTATGAGGAGGATTGGGAAGGTCGCTTATGAGTTAGAATTTCCTTTTGAGTTAGACGGGATTCATCCGGTATTCCACGTTTTGATGTTGAAGAAGTGCTTGGGAGATCCTACCTTGGTGATCCCTGTTGAGAGTATTGAAGTAAAAGATAGTCTGTCCTATGAGGAGATTCCAATGCAAATCCTTGATCGTCAAGTTCATAAACTAAGGAACAAAGAGATAGCCTCCGTCAAAGACCTACAGAGGAATCAATTTATTGAGGAAGGCACATGCAAAGCTGAGGAAGATATGAGAGCCAAATACCCACAGGTATTCGTGCCTAATGATGAGAATATTGAAGGTAATGCTCCTATCCTTGACTTACTTGATGTTTCTATTCTTGAGTTGATGTGCCTATCCTTGAAATCTGAGTAGAGCTTATAGAGGCTGATAAAAACTTGAGGGTTTGAGTAGTCAAGTGAGTATTAAGATGAGTCTTGAGTCTATTCATGTTGTATAACCACCTCTACTCATCATTAATAGGACAAATGATCCCAAGGGGGAGATAATGTAACACCTTGTGAAATTTTAAAAATGCCCCTAGAGGAGAGATGTACATATAACACGTCTTTCCATGCTCGGATGACAAATCCGAGACCAGATTTGCGATCAACACAAAAAATGGAGTGGAAAAATTATCTCAATTGATTTTTTGAACACTCGGATCAAAAGATAATTTTTCGATGCAAAAACTCGAACCAGTGTCAGTGTGCGCCCAAGGTACGATGCACCTGCAACGCAGACCAGCACTTATGTTTTATTTTCATTATTCTGAAAAACTCGTTCGAAGAATTTTTGACAAAAAATACTACTCCATGCCCAGTCCGCGTCGCGGAGTAGTGCATTTCGAAGATAATTTTTCTTTTATTTTGTGAGGGGCAGTTTGGACAATTCCCAACCCCTCCCAAGTCCCATAAACTAATATAAGGTTGTTTTTCTTCAAAATAAGTGTTTTAAACCCATTTTTCAAGCCTCTAAGGTCAGAGATTTGAGAGAAAAAGAGGAGAGGGGATTTAGATCTTGAAGTTGGGATAAATTTCTTGTGAAGATTTTTGTTATTCTTCATCCCAGGTATGTAAGGCTAACTTAAAAACATAGAATTGTTTCTCCATGTACCCCTTAACTTGAAAAAGATTGATAGATGGATGTATTGAGTTTATATATGTAATTCCTGAGTATTTCTTGAAATCTATACCTATATTATGTATCTCTTATGTTGATGGCCATCAGAAACTTGATCACTGCATAAATGGTTTTTCTAGAATTCTACATGTTATTTTATTAAAGATCGCAAGAATGAACTTAGGAAATGGGTCTAGAGCCTTGATGGTATGAATGTGCTTTTGATCTATTATGCGAGAATATTGATGATGATGCTGATGAAATTGATGTCAATGCAGTCCTAAGAGTATGTTATTAATCCTTAAGAATGTCCCTAATCCAATGAGTTGATGGTTGATAAGAGAGTTGATGTTCTATGTCCAAAAGAGACTAATAAACAGTAATCCTGATGTTTGATGTCTTATGAGCATGTTGAGTCCAATGAGAAGTATTGAGCACCGAAATAAGTAAGAATAAGTCTCACTAGCACTCAATAACCGCATGGCCAGTGTATGAGAGGATTGAACCGTAAAATCAAATGTTTCCTTAGTACCAAAAAAGGACTTAATGTTCTTTATTTGTGGATCCACTGATGCTATCTCCTTTACCAAGGCAAGGTACTGGATGAATGCGGCAATGACATCACCTTGTTGTATCATCACTGGTTCATAGGTGATGGTTGTTGGTTAGAGAAACTCCCAAATAGGTTTCCTATTGATAGTACTCTGATGTTGAGTTGATGGTATGAGTTTTGATTGATACTGATGAGTCACGGTCTACTCTTTATCCTTACCTAGATGAACATTTGTCATTCTGAGTGAGTATCTTATGAGTTGAGATTTTTCCATGTTATTTCTATTTGTATTGTTTCACTCAGCCATTTTACGTACCGTACACTCCATGTACTGACGCTACTTGGCGCTGCATCATTTCATGATGCAGATACCGGAGATAGAGGGCTTCAACAGATACATCGTTGAGGTTCAGAGTTCCCTAGTTCCTGAGATTGGTGAGTCCTCCTCTACATTCGAAGGATACCATTTATTTTCTTTCATACGTTTTGAGTTAGCTCTTTGAGTTTGTGGTAGCTAAGGCCTGTCACTGTACTATCCTAGACCATAGAAGTAGATGTTTCATAGACTAGAGATGATGATTTGATGTTAGGGTCTTTCCCTCTTTAAATTGAGTTTCTTAAACCTGCTAGTATGTCATAGATGTTAAGATTGATGTTGTTGGCCTATGGCCCTCTTTCATTGATGTAGAAGTAACTGAGTTACCCACTGTCCTATTCCCTTTATTTGAATGGTTTCCGCTACATTAGATTGAGTGAATGACAGTATTGAGACCTAGTGGTTCACTTGGGGACTAGCAATAGTCTCTGAGTGTCAGCCACGTCTAGGGTACCCTCTCGGAGCGTGACACATAATAGATATTACTGTAAAATTTTAAGTCAAGAGTATGAATTATCTTATTTGTAAGAGATATTTATCATATTAATTATGATATAAATTGGAAATAACATTCATCAATCTCACCAATTAATTGTAGATTTAAACAATTAAAAAATAGACAAGATTATTTATTTTAATTGACATATAATAGTTATTTTAATTATTCTTTGTCTATTTAAAGACATGTCTAGATTGAGGTAATTAATAAATTAAGACAAGGTAATGCTCAATATTTATATCAAAGTTGACCCATGGAAAAAGTAGATAAATTAATGTTTGGTGCACATAAATATATTACACTATTTTTCTTCTTATTCAGAAAATAATTTAAAAAGAAATCCATCTTTTTATATTTTCAAAATCTTTTTCAATATTGTTATCTTTAGGAATAAAATTATTTATGACCATTAATGTTGTCTCATTTCCACTGAGTATGTTGTTGTAATGTTGTCTCATGGAAGTTGACTTATGAGAAAAGAAGATAAATTAATATTTAGTGCACATAAATATATTACACTATTGGTGCACATAAATATATTACACTATTTTTCTTCTTATTTAGAAACTAAATTTAAAAAGAAATCCATCTTTTATATTTTCAAAATCTTTCTAAATATTATTTTCTTTAGGAATAAAATTATTTATGAGCATTAATGTTGTCTCATGAAAGTTGAATCATGAGAAAAGAAGATAAATTAATGTGTGGTGCACATAAATATATTACACTATTTTTCTTCTTACTTTGAAAATAATTTAAAAGAAATCAATGTTTTATATTTTTAATCTTTGTGAATATTGTTTTCTTTAGGAATAAAATTATTTAGAGCATTATCAAAAAAAAATTATTTAGAGCAATAATATTGACTCATTGAGGTTGACTCATGAGAAAAGAAGATAAATTAATGTTTGGTACATGTAAATATATTATACTATTTTTCTTTTTATTTAGAAAACAATTCAAAGAGAAATCCATCTTTTATATTTTCAATCTTTGTGAATATTGTGTTCTTTAGGAATAGAATTAGTTATGAGAACTAATGTGAAAAGATTAAAAAGGAAGAAGAAAAAGGTAAAATCCTTCAAAAACTATGATCTTTCAATTAAATACAAAATGGAGTAAAGTGCAAAACTGGTGCGAGTAAAGTGCAAAACAATTGGTGCGAGTAAAGTGTGACACCCCACAACTACATGCTCTTAGTACCCATGTTTCAAGCTTCATTTTTTCAGGTGGGGAGTGTATTAGGATCATGGGAGACTTCTAGTACTTAGACGAGTTCAAGACTTCCCTATGAATTGAGTTTTGGGTGTTAGTTTATGCAAGGGTCACTTTAAATGAGCATAACTTTTAGCTTACTTGGAACTGGATGACCCACGACATGTCAAATGAAATCCCTTTGAGTTATCTTTCCAATGCACTTGGTTTCACCTCATTCCAAGGTCGGGTGAAGGAGTTATGACTGTTTTCAGGAGACTCTCCCATGCAGTGAAGCCACACGGGCCCCTATCCGGGCAGTGGGGCTTTGTATGCGCTGTGTGGAATGTCTTGAGCTGGAAAAGGCCATTTTTTGTCTAAGGGATGGGGTAGGGCCAGTGGCACAGGCCTTGTGGCATGCCACTGACCGTGTGGCTACTTGTGGGGTGTGTGCAAGTGAGGCATAGTGGGAGTGGGAGGAGTTTCTTGGCCAAGTGTGGTGCCACAACCATCCTCACTGGCCGTGGCAAGCTCCATGAGTTGTGGCCCTTGGCATGGGGGTCTTGCAACATCTTTTCTTGCCAAGTGTTGTACCGCGGGGCTCCACACATGCTGTGTAGCTTCACACAGCTCGTGAAAGCCCCTTGTAACACCCCAAATTTTTTTGAGCTAAGACCGAGTCATCCTTCATATGATATAGGATTTTAATTGAGGATTCTTAATTGAGCATAGATATTAAAGTCAACTTCTTAGCATGAGAATAGAATTGGAGATGATACGAGGTCGTTGTTCTAACGTATGATTTTATAAAAATTAGGTGAACCAATAGCTTGTAAGTTGCATATACGTGCTAGGATCAATTCCTAAGTATATAAATTATATTAGGTGTAATTTAGAGTCATAAGAGATCTTTTACATCAAACTAAGTTCAAAGAATTTCCAGCAACTAAGTTTTCGTAAGAATCGATAGAAGGGTAAACTTCAAATGACCATATCTCCTAAAGTATAATGATTTAGATAACCCATAATATATCAAATCAAAGATATTAGAATTAGCTTTCCAATGCATCTGATTTCGCGTTAATCGAATTTCGGAGTAAAACGTTATGACAATTTTAGTGAAGAGGTGCAGAGCTGTCCGAAAGCCGCGCACGGAGTGCGTCGCGGACCCTCACTGGATGAGTTAATGATGTTTTTTCTTTATAATTTGAGGGTATTATTATCCTAACACCTTTATGAGTCTAATTATTGTCTTCAAAACATATAACACATCAATTTTCATGATCAAAACCCTCTCCATTTTCTCTTAAACATAAACGCTCAAGAATGATCAAGAAAACCATGAAGTTAGGATTATTTTTCAAGATTCATCCTCAAGGTAAGTTATTCTTCATGAATTTCAATCTACCCAACCCAAATTTCTTTATCTATTTATGAAGCTCTAATAGGATTTTAAATCATAACCTAGAGTCTCAAGAAAACAAATTCAAGAATCCCAAGAAAGGATTTCTTGACTCTTCTTCTTCAAGAATTACGATTCTCCATCAAGAACTCTAAAGCGTTTAAGTCAAGATTTCAAGAATCAAAGATAATCCTTTAAATCAATATCCTTCCAAGTTCTTTCACTGTAAAAGAATTGCGAAAATTGGGGATTTTCTCCAAGAAAGAGAAAAGAAGATCGCAAACTTTCCCCAAACTTTAACCAACGATTTCTCTCTCAATTTTGATCGGATTTGAGATATTCGAAAGGATAAATTGTATATTTTTCTGAGGAGAACATACTAAGAACATCAGAAATTGACTTTGTTGCTTTGTTAGAGGTAAAATCTGCAGATCTTGCTGCTGCATTTTTAATATATTTCGAAAATGTTAACATGCGATCTCTTCTTCATATTAGCTCCATTTTTTAAATTGTTTTCGCTGTTGAATTCCTTATCACTTGGGGAACATTTTCATGTATAAATTTTTATATTCCAATGATATTTTTCGGTGATGAAATTTTTGGACCATTATACCCTTTTCACCTAATTAATTGATTTTAGTGTCGGTAGATTCATTATATAATTATGATGCTATATTTGAATAGATTTTGGTGAACTGGAGTGTCATAGAAAGGGGGGAAAACTTCGGAATTGACGTGATTCGAGACTTTATATAAGGAAAATGGATTACTTAACCTTTGTTAAGTATATAGAATCTTGTACTTCTTGTATGAGGTATTGAGAATGGTTTATGTAGGCTTTGATTGAAACATTTTAAATTGGGTGGTTATCCTATGGTGATAGTCGACTTATGGACTAATGATGGAGGTTTATTATATGTGAAATAGTAATTAGTTGTTATTAATATCGAGGTGATACTTACTTTTAGAGGTGAATGTTATTAAGGTTGTGATGGTATTGAGATTGAGGATATTGCAACATTTATGTTATTGAGCTACTCATTCTTGATTTTGAGATATATGAATTTGTATGG
>JAABOM020043718.1:0-16295 GCA_011800125.2 Solanum clarkiae | reverse complement strand
GATAGCTATTATTATAAGCATACTCAATCAATGGAAGATGATCATCTCAACTACCTCTAAACTCCAATACTCAAGCCCTAAGCATGTCCTCAAGAGTTTGGATAGTTCTTTTGGCTTGGCCATCCGTTTGAGGGTGGAAGGTCGTACTAAGTTTAACTCTTGTACCAAGACCCCTTTGGAAGGACCTCCAAAATTGTGAGGTGAATTGAGTTACTACGATCCGATATGATAGACAATGGCACCCCATGTAATGTCACCAATTCATGAATGTACAACTTAGCATAATCTTCATCCCCATGTGTAGTCTTAACTGGTAGAAAGTGAGCCGATTTTGTCATCTTATCTACCACAACCCAAATAGAATCAAAACCCTTTCTAGTCTTGGGCAACCCAACCACAAAAATCCATATTAATCTCTTCCCACTTCCAACTAGGAATCTCTATGTATTTGGAAAGGCTACCCGGTCTTTGATGCTCGGCTTTGACTTGTTGATAACTATGACAATTGGATACAAATTTGGCAATGTCACTCTTCATACCTCCCCACTAATACACCTCTCTCAAATCTCTATACATCTTAATAGACCCGGGGTGAATAGTGTAAAAAGAACCATGAGCCTCATCAAGAATCTTTTCTCTTAAGCCGTCAACACAAGGCACAAACAACCTACCTTGGTATCTGAGTACACCATCTACCCCTTGGGAGAAAACCTCTACCTTGCTCCCCTTCACCAAGGCCTTCAATTCTAACAAGGAGGGATCAAGATCTTGCTTAGCTTTCACCTCCTCAACCAATGAAGATTTAGAACCATCAACAATAATACCACCACCATCATCACCTTCTCCCAACCTAACTCCCTATCTAGCCAACCGGTGGACCTCCCTATCTATACCTTTGCCACCATTATCAATATAAGCTAGACTGCCCATCAACACCCTATTCAAGGTATCTGCCACCACATTAGCCTTACCGGGATGATAGTGCACAGTCATGTCATAGTCCTTAAGAAGTTCTAACTAACTTATTTCCCTCAAGTTGATATCTTTTTGGGTGAAGACATATTGGAGACTCTTAGAATCGGTGAACACATCAATATACACCACATACAAATAATGACGCCATATCTTTAATGCAAATACCACGACAGTTAGCTCAAGATCATGGGTGGGGTAGTTCTTTTCATGCACTTTGAGTTGTCTAGAAGCATAGGCTATCACCTTACCATTTTTCATCAATACATAACCCAAACCGACTCTAGAAGCATCACAGTACACAACAAATCCTTCTAGCCCTTCTGGTAAAGACAAAATAGGAGTGGACACTAGCTTATCTTTAATGTTTGAAAAATCCTTTTACACTCATCGATCAACACAAACTTAGCCTTATTTTGGGTCAATTTTGTCATGGGGGAAGCAATAGAAAAGAACTTATTCACAAACCTCCGATAGTAACTCGCTAAGCCCAAGAAGCTCCTACTGTTCAATGGGGTCAATATTCTAGGTCAATTTCTAATCACATCCATCTTTTTTGGATCCATCTTAATACCATCCTATAACACCACATGACCTAGAAAGGCAACTCCTTTAAACAAAAATTCATACTTCTCATATTTAGTATACAACTTCTCTTCCCTCAATCTTTGAAACACTACACTCAAATGAGTCACATGCTCCTCCTAACTATGAGAATAGATCAAAATAACATCAATGAAGACTATAACAAACAAATCAAGGTAGGGTTTAAAGACCCTATTCATAAGGTCAATAAAGATAGTCAGTATATTGGTCAACCCAAAAGACATAACCACAAATTCATAATGCCCATACCTAGCCTAGAAGGCTGTCTTGGGAATGTCACACTCCCTCACCTTCACTTGATGATACCCGGACCGAATATCAACCATAGAGAAATGGCTAGCCCTTTGATGTTAGCCAAATAAATCATCAATTCTTGGAAGAGGATACCTATTCTTGATGGTGACCCTATTTAGTTGTCGGTAGTCAATAAACATTCTAGGAGATCCATCCTTCTTCTTCACAAACAACACCAGTGCACCCTAAGGGGATTGGCTAGGCTTAATAAAACCCTTCTCCAACAAATCCCTCAATTTCTCCTTCATCTCCTTTAACTCCACTGGGGCCATACGACTAGGGGGAATGGAAATGGGTTGAGTATCGGGAAGGAGATTGTATCTATCTCTTTTTCAGGAGGGACACCGAGAAGGTCATTTGGAAAGACATTAAGGAACTTGTTTACAACCAGAACCGACTCTATGGGAAGGACTTTGGACTCCACATCCTAACCCTCACAAGATGATAAAGACACTCCTTAGAGACCAACTTATGGGCTTTAATGCAAGAGATGAACCTACCTTTGACCATCATATCATGACTCTCCCACTCAAGGATGGGTTCATTTGGGAATTGGAACTTGGTCGTACGGGTTCTACAATCAATAGAGACATAGTATGCATGCAACCAATCCATCCCAAGAATGACATCAAAATCAACCATATCCAACTAAACAAGATCACAAGGAAATATTTTATGCATGATAAAAATGGGAAAATTTCTATAGACCTTCCTAGCAACAATAGATGCACCAATAGGAGTAGACACCTCATAGAACTCTCACAATAATTTGGGCTCAACTTGAAACTTTTTAGCAACAAAAGGGGTAACAAAAGAAAGAGAGGCACCTGGATCAATCAATGCATACACATCAAAATCAAAGACTTTTAGCATACCAGTGACAACATCGGGCACCTCATCAACCGCTTTCCTCCCATACAAAGCATAAAACTGATTGTGCCTTGGGGAACCACCTTGTTGACCATCTCTCCCCAAAGGAACTGCATTTGCACCTTGTGGACAAACCTCCTTACCCTTGTTGCACTTATGAGGACATTCAATATTTTAGTGACCCACTTCCCCACATCCAATACATGCATTTGTATCTCTCAAACATGGGCCATCATAACCCTTACCACATTTTCAACACACCTTGCTAGGGACCACACCACCAAAATCTTAGGCCTCTTAGAAGTCATTGGCAAACCCCCTACTAAAAGCACGAAAAAAACCCTTAGACTTGATGGAACCGGCGACCACTTTGACCTTGGAACATTACCACAAAATGGGCCCTCTTGACCTCATTACTCCTCCTCTTTCTCAACTTTTCCTCCTCCATTTGTTTGGCATAGGTCATCAAACGGGATCCATGTCACTAATCAACATAGTGGACCAACACTCCTCACTCACCAAGTCTGATAGCCTCATCACAAATTTATTCATTTTAGACCTTGAGTAGGCCACCAAGTGTGAAGCATAGTTTGAAAGTCGGTTGAACTTGAGGGCATACTCCCTCACCCTCATAGACTCTTGTTTTAAGTTCATGAACTCCACTAATTTAGCTTCCCTAAGATCAAGAGGAAAGAAACAATTAATAAAAGCCGCCTTAAACTCCTCCCAAAGCACCACATTATTGATTCCCTTCTCCTCCTTCCATTGATTGTACCATATTTTTGTTACCCCTTTGAGTTGGTAGGCCGTCAACTCTGTCTTATCTTCTGACCTCACACCCATGATAGCCAATAATTTATAGACCTCATCAATGAACTCTTGAGGGTCCTAATCTATATTAGACCTTTAGAATTCGGGGCAATTCATCCTTATGAAGTCTCTCAACTTAGACACCGGTATAGGAGCATGAGGGGCTTGGGCCCCTTAGTTGGCTTGATTAGCCACAACTTGCACAAGCAAGGTGAGAGCATCCCGGAGATCTCCATGAGTCTGTTGCTCCTCAGGTGTGCGGACCCTTCTTTCTCTTGTCTTGGGCATGATCCAGCATGCTAAAGAACAATTGTTTGGGGGGAAAACTTACTTGAACTTTATAGCACGACATAGAACATGAAGAAGGGAAACATTTCCTAAACACCTCATAGCCTCTCACTCGTAGTTGTGGTGCATAACACAACCATAAACAAGACTATAATCAACGTAGTGTGTTAGATATTAAGGACAAATAACAACTTAGTACTCTAATACCAAGTCTGTCATAACCTAAGCCTAGGGCCTACATGTGACACGATGCATGAGGAACCCCAAGGGACCCCAAGCGAGCCTCTTAGCACATCGTTAGACATCCTTGGTCATGGCATTAATTAAGTAACAACAGTAAGAGTAGTAAAAAGGGAATAAGGGACTAAGGAACATTCTTCACATCATAAGAATATTGGAAGATAAATAGAGGATAGAAAAATTACAACATTAGGTTCCAACAACACCTCTAATACATAGATTTGAGTGGTGGACGAAGATAGATAATTGGGATCACTGATGATATTTGATGTTCATTCTCCAACAAGAAAGCGATCATTGTCAGCCATTAACCTAACCGAAGGTTAGGGTTGAATCCACAGGGAATACAGGGCTTGAGTACAATACTTCACTACTAATTATTTTAAGTATCAATAACTAAA
The DNA here is from genome assembly GCA_011800125.2 of Solanum clarkiae. NCBI lineage: Eukaryota > Viridiplantae > Streptophyta > Magnoliopsida > Solanales > Solanaceae > Solanum > Solanum clarkiae. Next base: position 11,814 of record JAABOM020043718.1, on the reverse strand, counting down.
ATCTCTAAATTGGGAGGGGAGGAGGGCTGTGATTCAAAAACAAAATAAAACAAACACTAAGTATAATGCGAGGAAACACTCAATTTTGGGAACAACTTGGGAATTGTGTTCCCCATGGTATATCGACTCGATTACCCTAGATAACACAACTACAATTGGTGATTTGCATGTAAGATGGTAACTTAGGTTCTTCCAGCCCTCTTGTGAAGGTAAAGGTCAAATTTTTCACTATGGCGCTTGGTTGGCAACCATGGCGTGCCAACTAACCATTACCTATTGTCCCAGTCAATCTCCCTTGGTAAGACTTGGTTAATTAGATGAGAATATATCAATCGAACTCTATCATCTACTTTCCTTTTCCTATTCGTCACTACCTTGGTTAGGATCGTGATAATAGGCGGGGTTTGGTGTTGGCCACCACCAAACAACAATAATAATGAAGGGAAATAAACAATACATGCAAAACCCCAATCATAGAAATGCAAGAAACCTAGGTCATCTCAAGTCAACTACCCATGGTTGCCACAACCCCAAGTTGTGGGTACTTAGCTACTCATGGCTAAGGCAAACACACAACAATGCAAATAATAGACATAGTTGAGAGTTTTACAAACACAATGAAAGTGGAGACACCACAAGTTGCAAACCCACAAGCTTGATAGATATCCAAAGTGTATAGCACAAGATTTGCAATCCCCAAAATGGGTTTTCCAAGAGAATATAATAAACTAAGGTGAAACCTTAAAATATTATTGAGAGAATATTCAAGAGCAATTTTCTCTGTCTACAAACTGTCATATATGAAATGAAAACCTAACTTAAAGTATTTATAGAGTATAATCCTAAAAATTATGCAGAAAAGATAGCTGACAGCTGGTACGCCTCGCAGATACGACTCATAGGGTGACCTACGAGTCGTAATTGGGGTCTTGTATCAGGTTCTTGGCATTTTCGACTCAACTAGTATGACCCGCAAGTATGAGTCATTGCTTGGGCTATGACTCGTTTGTTTGTCTCGTAGTCTTGGTCTTCAGTTTTTGGTCTAATATTTTGGCTCTCTGATTCTTGCCATGAGTTTACCTATATGAGTCACAGTGTGTCTTACGACTTGCAGGATGTCCTCATGGGAGCGACATTCACTTGATAGATTTCTGTTTTTTAGTCTCTGTTTCTTGCTACGACATACCCTATGACTCATAGGTGGACTCATATGACCTGCGCTTCAACAAAATCTACAACTTTTCTTCAAAATCATGCCAACCTATTTTTTCTACAAGATCAACATAAAAACACATAAAAAAACATAAAATGACACTTTAAGAACTCACAAATCCCTTGTTTCAGGCACCAAATGTGTTGTATTTTGACAGCACATCAATACCCTCAACTTAGAATTATTGCTTGTCCTCAAGTGACGACTCAATCTATGCAGACAAAGAGAAATACATAGCAACTATACTAATGGCATATACATCAACTCCTCTGATTTAAGTACCCAACTACCATTTTCAAAACAAGATTTTCAAAGTTGTAAAGCAAAACAAGAACACAATGACATATCTAGCAATCCAACTATGATAAGCTAAGGAGTATCAACCGTCCATAATCACAGGTTTAGTCATATGATACTCAAGTAGTGTAAATGCCCTCACTAGAAAGAAGTCCCTTATACTCACTCAAAAACATTCAGAATTCAGGGACTGAAGAAACATTCTAACTCTCATAATTGAAAGTCATGCACAATGAGTAACACCATAAGCTCCCTAAACTCATATGTTGTCTTGGTGACAAAGTGGAATTGGATCACTTTAGGACTTAAGAGCTTGTAAAATAGGTTCAAAGGGATTTGGTATGACATTTTAGGCAATTAGTGACTGAAAGTTATCCTTGAACCATGTCTACCAACACTTTTACCTTCTCCACCCATCTAATTTCACTAAATCCTCCCTTATTCCCCCATTTCAAGCTTTTCCCGGGCTTTTTCATTCACTTTTCAGCTGTTCCCCCATTTTGCACTCATTTTTGCTAATCTTTTCAACTCAAGGCACTCTTTCTTTTCTTTTTCTTTAACTAGCTCATGATTATTTACTTTCTTTTCACCCCAACTAACTACCTCATTTTTGTTACTTTACCACAATAAAGGTCACCCTCAACTTAGGTTTTAGCCTAAGGTGAAGTACACAATATCTCTGTCCCAAACCATGGCCACCAATGCAGCCACCCACATCTTAGGCTTTTAGCCTCAATCGAGATTCACATGTTCAAGGATAGATCAGGGCCAATATCAAAGTATTTCATCAAATAAGGTAAGGTTAGCAAGGTGTCAAGAAAGAATGAGTACATGAGAATCTCAAACGTTTGGAACAAGGGATTCACTGGTTTAGTTAGTAGATAATTTAGGCAAAAGTGGGCTTACTATCAAAACAAAGGTCTAAGATCACTTCAAGATCAACCAAATCACTAAACTAGTCTTAGAGTATTAGGGCAAGTTCTAAGTCCATACATGGTACATGAATGCATCAAAATAAGCTCAAAACACACATGACATTGCACACACAATCAAGTGTAGACTCCCAAGTCATGCTTCTATCCTCAGCTTATTTTTATGGTATCAGAACAAACATTGCAAATACTCAAAACGTATGAATGCATTAAAAACCACAATCCAAAAATTTTCGAGGGTGCCTAATTTTTACCAAAAACTTAAAGAACAGTTAAGAATTATATATATGCCGACAGATAACATTACTATGCATTTACAAATTATCTACACTTCCTAAAACATATCGGTCCAACAGAAAAATTAAACATCCACAAGGAAAAAGAAACAAGGCAAGAAAATCTTGGGATCAAAAATAGGGGAAGTTGTAGACTTGAGGCTACTCAGACTTCACCTTAATCCATAACTTCCACCACCACACCAAAACATGATACTTTGTCCTTAAAGTAAAAACAGAAAATTAAAATGAGAAAATGAAAACATAACATAGGTACCTAATTTTAACCAAAAACTTAAAGAACAGTTAAGAATTATATATATGCCGACAGATAACATTACTATGCATTTACAAATTATCTACACTTCCTAAAACATATCGGTCCAACAGAAAAATTAAACATCCACAAGGAAAAAGAAACAAGGCAAGAAAATCTTGGGATCAAAAATAGGGGAAGTTGTAGACTTGAGGCTACTCAGACTTCACCTTAATCCATAACTTCCACCACCACACCAAAACATGATACTTTGTCCTTAAAGTATAAACAAAAAATTAAGATGAGAAAATGAAAACATAACATAGATATATAGACATTAAAAACAAACAATTAAAAAAACTAATATCTAAAACCCAATATAAGAACATTATCTAACAAAAACATCCAAAAACAAACAGAAAAACAATATTGTCTAACACAAAGATAAAATATCCATAAAGAAAAATAAGAGCTGAGATCAAAAGGGGTCAAACATCATGGCGCTAAAGCACCGATCTCTAGTTGATCTGCGGGGTCCTGGGGTTGTATCTCCTCCTCGGTTGCATGGATTGTAGCTACTCCTAAGGTACCCTCTCCATGTGGGGTGTGCTCCTCTCTATCTCTATGAATGGCCAGCAGTAGTGACTCCTGCATCACCTTCTCTGGTATGAGATCCTCCTCAAGTCTCAACCTCTTTGGGGTCGGCTTTGGATCATCGTGCTCAAGGTTCCTCTTCCCATAGGTGTCCGAAAGGTCGGTGAGCCAATCAAATGCCTCATCACCCACCGGTGCTACCTCTAAGGCTGGAATAGAGGCTGCCAACATCTTTAATATGTCGGCCTTGAACTTCACCAACTCCTCATTAACCGCACTCACGTCGGCAGGCCAAGCTCCCTCAAGCCTCTTGAGAACTCTAGTCTCGAATGCATCGATTGGGGCATCCACCGCTCGAACTCTCTCATCAACTATGTCTTGGGTAAATGTCTTCATCCTCTCCTTGGAGTTCCAAACAGTCTGATCAATCAATAGCCGCACACGTGCTGACAACGCACATAGCCTGCCCTCTGCTATAGCCACACTATATAATAAAGCCTAAAATGCAACAGCAGAGAAAAGAGAGTCAACATATAAAGTAGATGTTCTGGTGTTGGAGTGCTGGAGGATGGTGTAGACTCAATCTCAACCGATGGTGTAAGATCTGTAATAGTCGGAGTAGTACCAGTAGTAGTTAGAGGTGAACCTAGAATCTGAGGCTCTATCGGGAATGGCTCTAGAATAGAAGGTGGGATAGCTCTCTGTAGGGTTATTGGGTTTTTATCAGCCTTGATTAGGCTGGGGTTCATCATACACAAAGCCTCTACATGAGGGTCCAAGTGGCAAGAAACCCGTACACCAGCTTTCTTGCATAATCTATTAATCAGAATAGGGAATGCAATGCTTGCTGAGTGTGGACCGCTAAATCGTGGATATGTTCTGCTATAACATGATCCAAATCAATGTCATACCCTTCCAAGATGCTCGCCAAAAACACGCCCCTCTCTAATGTGATCACATTATCTGTGAATGTGGGTGTGATACGCCATCGGATAATAGACCACCAAAACTTTGCCCTAAATGAGAGATGGGCCATCAGAATATGCTTGGCATGGCTTTTAACCCATATCGGCTCAACATCTTCCTCGTAAATTTGGCCAGCTATCGACCTCAATAACTCCATTCTCAACCCAGCATCATTTTGATTAACTATTTTCCTCATGTCTACCATCCTATGATCATATTCTGCTGTAGAGTGTGGAGCTCTATAATTAGTTTGGAATTGCACACTTTGAATAGTATCTCCTGAGATTTCGATAACCTCACCCTGACCATGACTTCACTCAACTGTGGCTCATTAATAGGCTTCATGAGCCTCGTAAGGTTGCCACGTATAGTAGCATAGGAAGAGGCATAGAATTCTCGAACTAGGTAAGGGCCGTACTTCCCCAGCACTTGTGACAACCATCCTAACCCATGGTAGTCAATATCAGCTTCTAAACCTGGCATTCAACCTGGAGTCTTTCAACCTTTCTTCCTCATGAAATCTCCGCACCAGACTCCCTCGACTCTTAGGTTCCATTCCCTTATCATAGATCTTTTTTATTCCAGGAACACACCCTTTTGTATTTTGCGAATCGATGGAGATGACGGTGTAAGCAGAATCAGCTAGCTGTGGAAGAGCGGTCTCTTCTGGCTGAGCCTGAGACACTTCAAGAGAAACAGAATTAGACGTGGAGTCATCATCACCTAACCCGTCTTCTTTACCCTCCTCATCAGATTGGGAAGAGCTATCCACTTCCATCAGTATTCTGGTTGAGTGTGATCATGTTAAGTGCATGTTAGCCTCAGGATCAGGGTGCACATTCATCTCTTCAATTGGTTTCTCCTCCTCGTAGGACTCATCCCTTAGGCGATGACCTGAAATAAACGCAGCACCCCTTCGACCTCTTGAAGACATTATCTCTGTAAAATTATCAACATGTTAAAGAATGAGTCCCATGATGTTTTGTTACAATCAAACAAGTAACAAATGAAACAATCAAACAAGAACATTAAGATTACTTAAGTAAAAGCAAACTGAACCAGGTGCAGGGCTTTAGATATAAGGTGTAGGTATGACTCGTAGGGAGGCCCATGAGTCATACTACAGTCTTGTTGAACTAAGAAAATAGATAAAAATGTATTTAGGAATCAGGTACGAGGCACAAGTATGACTTGTAGGGTTACCTACGAGTCATAGTCTTGACTCGTATCTCATTCTAGATACATTTTGAGAATTCAGATCTGGATCACGAGACCACTATTACGACTCGTAATAGGTGCTACGAGTCATAGGTGAATCTCGCATGGAAAAGGTTAAGGAGCCACGGATGACTGTTGCCTTCTACGAAGGGCCACTACAACTCGTAGAGAGACCTATGACTTGTCATGGGTCCTCATAGCAGAAAACAAAGAGCCCTTTGGGTGTCTCTAACCTTTCCAAAAATACCAACAACAAATCAAGAAAGCATCAGAGGTTATAAACACAAAGTCATAGGCGATACAACAGTAAACATAAGTTCCCTTCATTACCAAATGTATCAAAACAAAGCATGAATTTTTCCTTAATGGTTCAACATTCCTCTAAGATTATCAACATCAACGTTCACTGAAAATAAAACAACAACACCCCTTAACCCAATAATTTTAGTCCTATGTGATCTTCATAATGATCTCTAAAATACACAACAAAAGCACATGGTCATAACATCAGATATCAAAATCACCAAACAAGGACAGAATTTAAGGCTTGACCTTTTACAAAGACATAAACAATTGTATATCACATTTTTCTTTCTATCCTAGGCACTTTTGCATGGTTATGCTAATCATAATCCTAAGGCCTTCATTCAATTATCAATAAGACAAGGATTTTTAAGAGACAAACCGAATTTAACTGCAAGAACTAACCAGATAAATGTGTGAATGTGTGATGAGAAGAAGAAAAATTGGAAGAGTTCTTGGTGCACAATTCACTTGCTGGGGAATTTTAGGGGGTGAAAGATGTAAAGATGAATGAAATAGTGAAATGGAATGATGGTGGGAGTTATAAAATGAAAGGAGATGCTTCATGAAGGGACATGAAGAGTCAGGAGACATTAGTGTCTTAGTATTCAAAATGGTTCGCCTTTAAAATTCTACAGATTGATCCTATGAGACCTTGACTACAAGTCGTGCGAAGTCATACGACATGTAAGTCTCGATCTCGTAGAAGACCTAACACTTAGGAAAATTTTGATTTCATACCTGAGCACTACGAACCCCACTTAGGGCTCATAGGGGACCCTACAAATTGTAAGGTTGGCTTGTAGTATGTGTGCCAACTTCTTGTAATCACTATTATCCTCTACGAGGCATGAATACGAGTCATAACATACACTACGACTCGTAGGCTTGCTCGTAGAAGCTGCATCCAAGCATAATTTTTCCATTCTTCAGTTCTTGGTTTGTTCCTGCAACACATTACTTAAAATACACCAAAATGCCAATTGATACAACTAGTTCAAAGTCTCAACAATCATAACACAATGCATAAATCACTAGTATATGGTCTGACTTGCTCTTGAAGGGGTTCGTAAACTTGGGTAATTATAGATAGCTTGTCCACACTCTCAGTGATCTCATGAAATGGTCATCTTATGAACTCCCAACAGTCCCCTCCAAACAATGTGTAAGCCTTCCCTTGTTTCTCAGAGGTTAATGCTCGGTAGAGCTAGCCGCCAATTCATCATCAGTCAGACCATGTTCTGATTTGCTGCCAAGCACTGCTTGTACCTTTCCAAAGCCACGACCAAAGGTTCTCCTGGCATTCTATTGGAATTAGAAATGTTGTCTGTAGCTTTTGCTTGTTGGACTCCTTATAAAAGTTCATGAGGAATACTTTCTGTACTTCCCCCTAGATAGAGCAAACCTCATGAGGGAGAATTGACCGCCATTCCACAACTTCACTCAGAGATTCATGGGCAAAACCTAAAGAGCCCTGGCCTCCTAAGCAGGATGTCTTGTCCCAAGGACCCCCCTCAACATTTGGGCGAAATTTTGTAGAAGGATTTTGGGGATCTTCGGACTCTTTCCCATAAAATAGAGTGCATCTCTACTTAGTTTCCAACAAGTCATTTGCAATGTAGAACTTCTGTTCAGTCATAGTGCCGGCCAACCTGCACCTAAAATCATATAACAAAAACAAATAGAAAAAGTAAAATACAAGAGAGTTCAAAAATCCACACTAGAACTAACTAATAGTGAAAACAAATCAAAACTTAGTCATATTCTTTGGCAACGGCGCCATAATTTTTTATTACATCTGATGTTCACGCTCCAATAAGAAAGCGATCACTGTCAGCAATTAACCTAACCAAAGGTTAGGGTCGAATCCATGGGGAATATAGGGTTTGACAACATGACTTCACTACTAATCATTTCAAGCATCAATAACTTAAATCTCTAAATGGAGGGCGGGAGGTTTGTGATTCAGCAACAAAATAAAATAGAAGCTAACTATAATGCGAGGAAACACTCAATTTTGGGGACAACTTGGGAATTGTGTTCTCTATGGTTCGTCGACTTAATTACCCTAGATAACATAACTACAATTGATGATTTGCATACAGGACGGTAACTTAGGTTCTTCCAGCACTCTTGTGAAGGTGAAGGTCAAATTTTACCATATGACTTGGTTGGCAACCATGGTATGCCAACTAACAGTTACCTATCATCCCAGTCAACCAGGCTTGGTTGATTAAACAAGAACATATCAATCGAATTCTGTTATCTACTTCCCTTTTCCTATTCGTCACTACCTTGGTCAGAATCGTGATAGTAGGCGGGGTTTAGTATTGGCCACCACAAACAACAATAATAATGAAGTGAAATAGATAATACATGCAAACCCTCAATCATAGAAATGCAAGAAACCTAGGTCATCTCAAGTCAACAACCCATGGTTCCCACAACCCCAAATTGTGGGTGCTTAATTACTCATGGCTGAGATAAAATACACAAAAATTGAAATAATGGACATAGTTGACAGTTTTACCAACACAATGAAAAGTGAAGACACCATAAGTTTCAAACTCACAAGCTTGATAGATATCCAAAGTGTATAGCACAAGATTTGCAATCCCCAAAATTGGTTTTCCACTAGAATTTAATAAACTAAGGTGAAACCCTAAAATATTCTTGAGAGAATATTCAAGAGCAATTTCCTATGTCCACAAGATGTCAGATATAAAATGAAAACCTAACTTAAAGTATTTATAGTGTATATAAATAAAACCTAAAAATTATATAGAAAAGAAATATGGCAGCTGGTACGCCTCGCAGAAATGACTCATAGGGTGACCTATGAGTCGTAATTGGGGTCTCCTATACAGTTCTTGGCATCTCGAACTCAAGTGGTATGACCCACTAGTACGAGTCTACTTGGGCTACGACTTGTATATTCATCTCATAGTCTTGGTCTTTAGTTTTTAGTCCAACATTTTGGCTCTCTAATTCTTGCCATGAGTCCACCTATACGAGTCGACTCATAGGATATCCTCGTAAGAGTGACCTTCACTTGGCAGATTTCTAATTTTTGGTCTTTGTTTCTTGCTACAACACACCATATGACCTATAGGTGGGCTTATATGGCCTATGATTTAACAAAATCTACAACTTTTCTTCAAAATCATGATGACCTAATTTTTCTGCAAAATCAACAGAAAAACTACAAAAAGTCACTTTAAGAACTCACAAAATCCCTTCTTTCAGGAACCAAATGTGTTATATTTTAATAGCACATCACTCACACTTTTTAGGCATAAGCATACATCAATAGAAGAGTTTTAATACATAAATAGAATCATAGACTTCATCCCTGGAATGGAGGACTCACCAACTAGGTAGAGAGATAATCATACTAGCCACGTAGAGAAGGAGGATGATTAAGCTGGGCTCCGGTTCCTACATGATAACATCATGTAGGCATAGATTATACATTATTATGTTTGGATGTTCTAAGTATGTAGGATACAATGCAACAAGAGATAGGCATCATAGTCAAAATGCTTAATGGTGAATAATAGATCGCATAATAGAAATATGGCATGTATGATCAATACTTAAGTAAAACATGATTACATACAATATAATCCATGTGTAAGAAGAGACCATCATCATATGATTAGTGGATCATCTCACCCTACAACCCATGGTGATTGAGGTACAAACCCCTCAATTGGTTACCAAGGTACAAACCCTTTGATTGGTTGGTGGATCATCGCATCCTACCTCCCATGGTGATTGAGTTACAAACCCCTCAACCTGGATATCAAGGTACAACTACCTCAACATGGTTAGTAGATCGTCGCACCCTACCACTCATGGTGATTGAGGTATAAACCCCTCAACCCAGTTGCCCATCCCATAAACCCTAAATAGGGCATTGTTACTTTCCAACACTAATAGGAGAATATCATATGCATATGTCCATTCATCATCATAAAGTCAATTTAACTCATAAGACATGAATTGGACCTTCAATTCCTCAAGAAATTATAATCGGACATTTTATCAAACACATGGTGGGTGTGTAGTGCTAGTGTAAAATCATGCATTTCAAGAGTGGAGTCATGCTCGAATATTCAATATAAAACCATCAATAGATACATGGTAACACCCTCAAGCAATATACATCAAAACCCATTATCAAATCTCATAATAGACCTTAAATTCATAGCTCAAAACATGCAAAAAATATTACAATTTCATGTAACCCCAACATAATGTGTAGTGAAATTCATAATAAGCAAGACCTATGAGTAAATTAACTTCAAATCATGTAATTTTAGGTAAAAGAAAGCTTGGGTATCATGGATAAAAGGAACCCATGAAAGAAGCCCACATACCTTGACTTTGGAGAGTCCTTGAAGAAGATTGGAGATGAAAGGAAACTTGAAGCTTGAATGATAACCTTAAGATCCGGATGAGTTTTGGGACTTGAAATTTGGAGGTAAAATATTGTCTAAGTGCTTGAGAGAGTATTGGGGAATGTCTTGTGTGCTATGAGGGTGAAATATAGCTAAGTATAAGTATTTTCACGCATGGGAACACTTAGGCCCAAGACTCAAAAGTCTTGGACTGAACAAAAAAAACCTAGACAGAAATAACACTAGTCCACGTCGCACCAAGGGCGCGGACTGCTCACTGGAAATCGCATTTTAAAATTTTCAAATTTGGCTACGGTTGCTCTTAAATCAGTGTTAGAACATTTTTCCACTCAATTTATCCCCCTGAACAAGAATCTGAAGTCGGACATTCGACATCACGAATGGATTTTGAGACATATAAAAATTATAATTCTGGACACTTTTAAGGCACATTTTCAAGCATTTTTTGGAGTCATTTCAATAATATAGATACAAGTGATAGAGGAGTTCAGCTTGCAGATCGTTGAAGTCCAGTTCAGTGTATTCTCAGAGTTGGTGAGCACTCCCTGCTTTCTAGAGAAACCCTTTTATTTTTTTATTTTGATTATCTTATTTCCTTGATTAGGGTAATCATGGCCTGTCATGGTACACCATCTAGATTATTGATTTGAGGCTTCATAGACATTGTGTAGAAGATTTGTTGAGTATTGTTTATTTCCAAACTTATTCATTGGAAACTATGTTTTAGCAGAGTTAAATTCATCCATATAATGCATTTTTATTTGAGTATTTCTTACACTGTTGAGTTGATGTGATGATGAGGTTAGTTGGATCTCTTGAAAAATCAACAATGATTCTTCAAGTGTCGGTCACGCCAAAGGTTCCTTCCCGTGGCATGACACTTTTTTATGCAATCATGTAATAGATTGATGTTTAAAAGATGAAGTTGCTGAAAGAAAGTTGCATGTGGGTGTTATTGCATAATATTCTACTGTGAATATCATATTCATATATCATGCCTTACAAGTGTTTGATGAAATGCCTAGAGCATCTTAAATACTATGACTTTCTTATTATTTTTTAGTTAAAATATAAACTAAATTGGTAAGATCTCCTAAATTATTGTCTGTCTCACTAGTCTGCAAGTCAATAGCAAAAGATTCTTCAAATTCTCAAGATTGTACAACTTATGTGCTACACCATTTGAAAGAAAAGCTAAAAACAACTTGTGTGTTACTGCTTTCTAGACCTCTATGGTGAGTATTACTAGATCTTATTAGTGAATACTTTTGATTTCACTAACTAATAATTCATGTGAAATAATTTATGTTTACCCAATCAACATATCAAAGAACTT
>JAABOM020043697.1:0-16296 GCA_011800125.2 Solanum clarkiae | reverse complement strand
GTTGTCTGGGATGTTGCTGGATTTTATTTGCAGGTGAGGTTAGTTAATAAAACAGAGGAAACTCTACCGAAATTTCGATAGGTGTCCAGGTCGGATAAATGAGGAAATTCAGATTAGTATGTGTCTAGGTGCCCCTATCGGGTACTGGTCACGACCCTAGGTAGGGATGTGACAAGAATAGCCTGTTTTCTTTTTTTGGCAAAACTTTAATCAAAAGTTTCCATGTGGCATGTTTAAGACCACAAGATTAAAAGATATTTTGATACATTTAACATAACTATGATTTATAACAATAAGATTGAAAAATCTTCTTTCTTTTATTAAATTTTACGTCATGTCAAACTAGGTCTTTCTTTTAGAAACAGAGGAAATATAATTATATGGAATATTTTACCTGTGTTTCAATGTATTCACACACTTTGCTAAATGCAATATATAACAATGTATAATTTTAAAATATAATTAACATAATATAAAAATGTAATTTAAAGAAGAATGATGCTTTAACAAAGCCTAAAGACCATATTATTTATACATAATGCATTATGACAAAATAATCATAATCCAAATTTGTTAAAAAGTGGTTGATAAAAGTTAGGTAAAAGGGTATAAAATGCTCTTGTACTATTTGAAAGGATGAAAAAAATGAGAAACTTTCACAAATAGCCTAGTTTTGAAACTTAATTTGGTCAAATAGTTATATTTTACATAATATACAATATAACCTTAGCTATGTGACTTAGAGTAGGAGAGAGGCAAGTGAGATCGAGAGAGGGAGGAAAGAGACGAACTATATTTCTATATTTATCAAATTGTACGTGTATATTTATCAAATAATTGTATATATGTAATTAATATAATATATATTTGTATATCTGGCAACCAAAATTGAGAGAGGGAGGAAAGAGGTGAGTTAGAGTGGAGAGAGTTGAATTGTATATGTATATCTATCGAATTGACTATGTATACTATCAAAATAATTGTATATATGCAACTGGTATATATTCATAATTATATATCTGTAAGAAATTGCAATGAAAGATAAGAGAGTGAGAGAGACGAAGAGAGGAGAGAGAAAATAACAACAAAACCATAACTATAGCAACTAAATCCTAACTATAGCTACAAATTATAATTTTTTCAAGCTATAGTTGTATAATGTAAATATATATCATATGTTTGCCTAATTATGTTAATTTTTCCTAAAAAAATTCCTTCATTTATACTTTGGGTCATTTTATGCCCTTATAGTTAGTGAAATGGGCCAAAGATGCCTTGATTCAAATGGTAGTAATGGAGAAGAAGGATCAATTAGTTTTAATTTTCTATCCTTCTCTTTATGTGAACCCAACTTTATTCTTCTCCCAAATTTTATTTCTTCCTCCTTCAAAACACTAGCCTCCACTTCTAAATTTCTCAAATCCACTTAATTGAGATAATTTTTTTCTTCTATTTGTAGAAACAAAAGTCATCAATTATTACAAGTTTGTAGTAATGTCAAATAGTATAATTTAACTCACCTAAAAGTTTTTCAATGTCAAAAGTAGGTTAAGTTAGTTTGCCTACAGTTTGAATTGTCAAAATTATTAGGTAAGGGAAAGTCTAATAAGTTAGGTACAAGTTTGATTTTTTGTATTTTATTTATCTTATTAGTGAAATCAATTGGTGTAGAATTTTTCCTATAAATAGAGAACATATGCTCAATTGTAAGGCACCAACAAGTAGAGGGAGCAAAAGAAAGAATAGAGAGCCATCCACAAACTACTCCTAGTTTGTGAGAAAAGAATAGTGTGGGAATAAAATTGTTGCAAATCATGTGAAATAAAAGAATATTTGTTGTTATACAAAAAAGAGTTATTTTTGACACTATCAAGTTATCATCAATACTATTATATCACATTTACTCCATTGTAATATTTGGTGTGGTGACACTTTGTAATCGCTACTTAGTGAAAATATTCTAAGCGTAATTATTATTTTTTCCAACAACATGGTATCAGAGCTATGACAAATAATAGCCCACTGTCCTTCTAGTAGCCCTCTCCCCCCCCCCCCACAAGAGAAAATTATAAAGAATGGTGTCTATGAATGAAAGTCATTCTTGGCTCTCAAGATGTTCGGGACATTGTAGCAAAGGATATATAAAACCCGTTAATGAAGAAAATTTGTCCAAAAATGAAAAGAAGGCCTTGTTAAACATAAGAAAGAAATATCAATAAGCCCTCACTCTCATCCATCAGTGTTTAGATGATGGAATGTTTGAGAAGGTGGCTGATGCAACCACCTCAAAAGAAACTTGGGAGATTTCACAAAATTCTCTTCAAAGAGTTAATAAAGTAAATAAAATAAAACTTCAAAATCTAAGGGCTGATTTTGAAGTTTTAAAAATGAAAGAATCTGAATCCATTTCAAATTTTTGTTCAAGAGTGATGGAAGTTGTGAATCAACTAAGAAGGTATGAGAAAGAAGTTGATGATGTGCGCGTGGTAGAAAAGATACTTCGCTCTTTAACACCAAAATTTGATTATGTGGTGTGTGCTACTGCGAAATCTAAAGATTTAGATTCTATGACAGTAGAGCAATTGCAAGGTTCTTTACAAGCCCCTGAAGAATATTATTGATAAAACATAAAGAGAATAACTTATCTATTATTCAAAGATAACAATGATATAAATACATGGAGAGGACAAGCTAACAATAGTAAAAAAATAAACTAACTATGGTAACTAAATATTCAAATCCCTAACAATCAGCTATATTATCTATGAAATCCCTATAATATCAACGTAAATTATTATATAAATTTTATAACACTTCCTCGCAAGCTGGAGTATAGATATTGATCATGACCAGCTTGTTACAAAGATAGTCAACACGAGTTCGATGCAATGCTTTTGTAAATTTATCAGTTAGTTGTTCTCTTGTCTTCAAGTAGCTAGTGCAAATCAAGTTCACCTGAACCTTCTCACGAATAAAATGACAATCAACATAAATATATTTTGTTCTTTCTTGATACACCAGATTTGAGGCAATATAAAGAGTAGCTTGATTACCACAGCAGAGTTTTGCTGGGGTATGATTAGAAGATGATGTATCCACATAATCTCACAGTAAGGTAGTTTAACTTCCCAACTAACCTCTATATCTCTCCGAATAATCAAGAGGATCACCATCATCTATAATAAGATGTATATTGGAAACAATTGGAGTACTACAGGGTTTGGATTTTCTGTATCTTCCAGTAGGTCAAGAATATACTTTCTCTAACATATGGAAATACCCATCCTGCTTCTAGATACTTCTACTCACAAGAAGTATTTCAGTTGTCCTAAGTCCTTTGTATGAAAATTAGTATGTAAGGAAGACTTGAGAGAAGAGATTCCTACAAAATCACTCCCTGTAATGACAATGTCATTGATATATACAACAAGGAGAATAGTTCTAGATATAGATTGTCTATAAAAGACTAAATGATCACATTTGCTCTTCTTCAATCCAAAATCTTGAACTACCTCACAAAATTTTCCAAACTAAGCTCGAGGGCTCTATCTCAAATCATACAAGGACTTCTTTAAGTGACAAACCTTTCCATACTCCCTCTAAGCAATGAAATTAGGTGGATGCTCCATATAAACCTTTTCATGGAGATCACCATGAAGGAATGCATTTTTAATATCCAACTAACACAATGGACAATTCTTAGAAGCAGATAGAGAAATGAACAAGCGGACAGAAGTGAGTTTGGAAACCAGAGAGAAGGTGTCTTAATAATCCACCCCATAAGTCTAAGCATATCCTTTGGCCAAAAGTCTAGCCTTAAGTCTTGTCACAGAGCCATCTAGATTAACCTTGACTATGAAGACCCATTTGCTTCCTATTGCTTTCTTTCCACGAGGTAAATCCACCAAATCTCAAGTGTGGCTTTCCTCTAAGGCATGTATTTCATCAAGCATTGCTTCACATCATCCAGAATTATTCAAAGCCTCTTTAACAATTTTGGGTATGAAGTAGAATCTAGGGATGCAATCAAATATCTAGATGCTAGAGATAACTAATCAAAGGAAACAAAGTTATCAATGGAGTACATGGATTTGCAAGTGTGTGTACCTTTGCGGATAGCAATAGAAAGGTCAAGATCATTTGGAGGATCACTTGGAATAGGATCTGATGATGAAGGAGCTGGTGCAGAAGATATATCATTAGCATCTCGCATCCTAGAATAAACCTAAACAATTGGAGGTCATGCTAGAGTAAATAGAACTAGTGTTGATTATGCTCAACTGAAGAACTAGGCAGTGTATGTGAAACATCATCTGATGATTCTGGTGTGGCCCTAGTTACTTGATACACTAGCCACTCATCTTCCTCCCCTAAGTCATAGAAATTAGAGATGCATAGAAGAAGGTATAGCCTCTGCAAAGGCTGCATCAGTTGAAACCAAATATTTTCCAAGTTCAGTAGAGTAACAACGATGTCCTTTCTGAAGGCGAGAATATCCTAAGAAAACACACTTTAAGGCCTTGGGATCCAACTTGGTAACTGATGGTCGAATACCTCGAACATAACAAGTGCTTCCAAACACCTTAGGTTCCACCGAAAATAGTGGCTTGCTTTGAAAAAGAACACTATAGGACACATTACCAATAAGCACAGTAGATGACATGCAATTGATTAGAAAAAAAATTGTAGAAACTGCATCTGCCCAAAACTATTTGGGAACTTTCATTTGGAAAAAAAGTGCTTGAGCTCTCTCAAGTAGATGTCTATTCTTCCTTTCTGCAAATCCATTTTGAGAAGGTGTATCAATATACGAAGACTGATGAAGAATACCATGTTGTCTTATATGTTACTGAAACAATTCTGACATGTATTTTTAAGCATTTTCACTTCTTAAAATACACATAGAAGCATTAAACTGATTTTTAATTTCAACATAAAAGGCACAAAAATGAGTGAATTCTTCAGAACGACTCTTCATAAAATAAATCCAAGTAATTCGAGAAAAAACATCTACAAAAGTGATGAAATACTTATGTCTAGTTTTGGAGATGACTGGACATGGTCCCCAAACATCACGGTGAACTAATTCAAAAGTTGACTCAGTCGACTTATTCATTCTTGGACTTGATGAGTTACGATGATGTTTTGCGAATTGACATGACTCACAATCCAATGTAGAAATATTCTGAAACTAAGGATATAACTTCTTTAATATAGTTAAAGAAGGATGTTCCAATCGGCAATGTGCTTGAAATGGAGAAACAATACTAGGGTAAACAATAAATCGAGGCTCCAATGTATCAAGGATATAGAGATCGTAAGATACACGTCCTTTACCAAAAACCTGATTTGTCTTAAGAACACAAAACAAACAATAGTCTGAAAGAAAAAATATACAATTAAGATCTCTGATCACTTTGCTAACAAAAATAATTAAAGGCCAACTTTTGTAAACTTAATACAGATGACAGGGTAATAGAGGATGTTGGTTTCATAGTTCTGGATTCAACAATGCTACAAGTTGATCCATCAGCTATAATAACAGGAGAGGGCGCTTAGTGTGACTGAAAGCTAGAAAACCTATTAGGATTACCTATCATGTGATTTGTTGCACCTGAATCAATCACCCATTTATTTGAAGACATCATAAGGCATGTCTTATCTGAGTCCATAAAAAAATTAACAGTAAAGGGTTCCTTCAATGGTTTCTGATGAGAGATCTTAGCAAATTATTTTGCTAAAACTAAAACCATATTCCCAAACTAACAAATAGAGCAATATAGAGAAAATTAACATATCCCAAAACAGTGTTTAGATGGTTGGAATATCAAAACGCCCTATGTTTGCGTAGGGATTCCTCATAATTATAGTTTCCTCATATTTCAAATAAGGGATACTTAAACACCCCTCTTCATAGCTGGAAAAGATGGTATAATGCATTTTTTTCAATATCTCAAAATTCGTGGAGAATTTCATAAATCCGACTTCATATTCTTGTTTAGAGAAACAAATTGTGTGGAAAAAATTAGTACCACAAGGTATACTTTATCTGTGCCAAGAAAATAGTTTTTTGGTTAAACTTCACAAAAATAGTAGCTGCCCGCGACTAGTCCATGATGTGAATCTAGTGCGAACCAGTTCAAAAAATTTTAAAATTGCTCTTTTTTACTCCAGGGCAATTGGATAATAACCCAATACCTACATATGCAAAAATTCATCATTGTTAAGCTATTTTGTGTCCTAAAAACTAACCAAAAACTTTTCAAATTTCTCTCTAATTTTCATTAAGTTCTCAATCTATTACCAAGGTTTTCAAGAATTCTTGTTGGACTTCAATAAATCTAGGTCAAGTCCCACATCCTCCTCATGATTCAAGTGTCCTAATATCTTTCCAGATCTAAGGATTTCATTCAATCTTCAAGTCTCCATTCAAATCTTCATCAAGGAAATCTCTAAAGTCAAGGTTTGTTGGCTTCAACCATTGATCCTTCTGCTCATGGTGCCCAATTCTCCTTTTTACATAATTGCGTGTTTCAAGTTGATTTACTCATGGGTCTCACTTATTAAGAATTTTTCTATGAATTATGTTGGGGTTTCGTGGAAGTGCGACTGTTTGAGCATGTTTTAAGTTATGAGTCTTTGATCTACTTTGAGATTTGATGAAGGATTTTGATGTATATTGCATGATGGTATTACCAAGTATTGGTGGGTGGTTTTACATTAGATTTTCATACACAATTTCACTCTTGAATTACATGGTTTTGTACTTGCATTGCACATGCACCAACTATTTGATAAAATGGCTTTTTTAGGATTCTTAATGTTTTGATGAACTATTGGTTGATTTATGTGTCAAGATACTTCATGATGATTTTGGGATTTCTAAAAATGTGTTTAACTCATGAAAATGTTGATGATGTTTTACAACCAGATTAAGCCCTTTTTCCAATGATTTTACCTCTTGTGAGCCTTTGATATTGATGTAATGCAAAGGTAATGTTGATGATGACCCATTCTAATGTATGATGATTATCCTCACCATTAGAGGCCAATGATGTTAAGAGTTGCTCGTGCTGTGTCACTATGTTTGTTTCAAGTTATTAAAGTGTGACTATCTTATATATTTTGTGGAATAAGACTTAGCACAGAGTGGACTAGAGGAGAGTCCCCAAGTCCCAAAACTACATGCCACTGTAGGTGAAGAGATTACAGGCGAGTATCCTAAATATGAGCACTTGAGGCGAGTACCCAAGTCTAGACTTGAGGTGAGTACCCAAGTGCATCAACTAGAGGCTAGTACCCGTTTCACATAAGGCTTAGTAGATCCATATAGTCATTAGGAGGTTCACCCTGGCATGTAACTTTTCCCTTTCTTCCGGTGTAGGGTTGACATCAAAATTCCAAGTTGTAGCTCGCTTGGTCTTACTTTATGTCGATTGAGATTCTTCCCACACTTATATATATATATATATATATATATATATATATACACACACATACATACACACACTATGTTCTATGTAAGTGAATGATTTTCGAAGCATATTTTACTATAAGTATTGATCATACATATCATATTGTTATTATACTATCTATTGTTTATCATTATGTATTATTACTATGTTGCCTATCTCTTGTTGCATTACATCCTACAAACTTCATACATTCAAAAGTACTAACACTTACTCTATCCCTATATTATGATACCATGTGGGGTCCTGTGCTCTATTCGACTATTTTCTTCCACGTGGCTAGTTTGACATCTTGAAGATAAGCTTAGTGAGTCCTCAAGTTCGAGGGCACTATCTACTTTCTGTTGTTACTTCTAAAGTTTCTTTATGTTGACATTAGGCAATATCAGGGTGAGTCCGGAAAATATCATGGCCTCCGCTCTTATCTATGTTTAGAAATGTTGTTGGAATATTATGATGTATTATGATATGAGCTTGACTCCTTATGATTTATGATATCAAAGAATTCTCTTAGCCTTGTTTATCCCTGTTTTTCTCTATTGTTATTGTATAATTGCTTCTACGACCAAGGATGTGTAATGATATGCTAAGAGGCTTGTTTGGGGTCCCTTCGGGTTCTCTATTTGTTGTGTCATGTCTAGGCCCTAGGTCTAAGTAGTGATAAACTTGGTATCAGAGCATTAGGTTGTTAATGTTCATCTGCATCTAAACACCATGTCGATTAGAGTTGTATTCATGGTTGTGAAGCGTGCCACAACTATGAATAGCGCTTCACAACCATGAATAGGAGGCTGTGAGGCGTTTTAGGAAATGTTTCCCTTCTTTATGGTCTATGTCATGCTTCAGAAGTGACATAGGGCTTTTCTCTATAACAAATGTTTTTTTCTCTTCTAGTTAATCTTGCTGCTTCAAAGAGAAAGGCGAAGGAAGGTAAGTTGAAGATTTTGATTTTTATGGATCCGGATTACACTATTACTTTCATTATTCCTTTTGTTGGCTAGTGGGCTTCTTGTGTCTCCCAAGTTGTTATGTGAACCTTTGGTGTCTATCCCTTGTTGAGTCTATTATTGTTGGAAAGTTCATATGTATTGTTCCATGTTCACATTGCATTAGGTCTTGCCTTATGACTGGTTAGATTTGATGTGGTGGATTTTGATGTTATACGATGGACTAGTTGTATGCATGTTTTGTCTCCATTGTAGGGCCCTTCGAGTTAGGTTCGAATTCCCTAATACACCTGTCCTTGAGTGGGGGTTTGTAAGGTGATTGTGAAGGGGTAAGCCCATCTCTTTTATTAGGGTACAATTAATACTTAATAGTTGAATTGATCATTTTGTAGGAGTGGGAATCTTGAGTATAAGGTCCTTTTTATTGAGTTGATCCGGTGGTCAATGAGTCCTTGATGTCCTTTACGATATTTTGAATTATGGGTCATTCTTTGGTGTGGCTAGTACACTGGTTATGTCTATAGGTCTCATGAAAAGGGTCTTTAATCCCCACCTTGTTATGCTTGTGGTGTCTTTGGTGGTGTTGTGTTGGAGGTTTTGGGTGAAGAATGACAAGGTGAATGTTTTCTCCCAAGGGGGAGATGGTGATTTATAGTGCCAATACGGACTATGTCTGTATAAGGTTGAAAATTGGGTTAACGGTTGTAGGTTCTTATAGGTTTGCAGAAGAAATTGATAAGGTTGCATATGGATTGGAGTCACCTATGGGTATGAGTATAGTTCGTCTCGTTCTTCATGCTTCTAGATTGAGGGGATATGTTGGTGACTCTAGTTCTCTAGAAATCCTTGAGGTTGTAGGTGTTGTGGAGGATAAGTTAACTTAGGAAAGGATCCCAGTGGAGGTATTGGATGGAAGGGTGGAAAAGTTGATTAATAAGGATGTGGTATTCATCAAGGACCTTTAGGAGAATCATGAAGTCGAAGGTGTCCCTTGCGAAATGGAGCATGCTAGAGGAGCAATATCACTATATCTTTCATTCTATCCCAGCTTATGATAACACGTCAAGTCCTTTTTATGATTCTAAGTCTTATGTTTCAGCCCCTATGTCATTTGCATGCATTCATGTTTGTATTGACAAGTTCATGATGATTTTAATACTTCTGTTGAGATTTGAGAATGGTGTTTAAGTGCATTGTTGCATTCTTGTTGGGGCTGATTTCTTCATAACTACTCTTCTTATGTACGTTTCTTTGACATTCGGGGATGAATATTTCTGAGGGGGAGATATTGAAACACCCCACGTTTGTTTTGAGATGCCCCATAATCGTAGTTTCCGTATATTTCAAATTGGGGTTGTTTAAACACCCCTCCTCGTAGCTTACAAAGACCCTATGATGCATTTTTTTCAATATCTCAATATACGTGCAAAATGTTTTCAAATCTCACTTCATATTCTTGTTCTGAGGGCAAAATTTTGTGGAGAAATTAGTACCTACAAGGTATACTTCATTCGTGCCAAGAAAATAATTTTTTGGTGAAACTTCACAAAAATAGTTGTTGCCCATGACTAGTCTGCAAATGGACCTGGCGTGGACTAGTTCAAAAAATTCCAAAATTGCTCTTTTTTACTCCAAGACATTTGGGTAATAACCCAATACCTGTATACTCGAAAATCCCTCATTGTTAAGCCTTTTTGAACCTAAAAACTAGCCAAAAACCTCAAATTCCTCCCTAATCTTCACAAAATTCCCTATCAATTCTTAAGATTTTCAGGAAGTCTTGTTGGAAATCAAAGAAACCAAGTCAAGCCCCAAGTTTGCCTCAAGATTCAAGTGTCCGAATCTCTTTCCAGATCTAAGGATTTCATTCAAGCTTCAAGTCTCGATTCAAATCTTCATCAAGGAAATCTCCAAAGTTAAGGTATATGGGTTTCAACAATTGGGTCCTTTCACCCATGGTGCCCAATCCTCCTTTTTACATAAATTGCATGTTTCTAAGTTGATTTTCTCATGGATCTTACTTATTAAGAATTTGTCTATGAAGTATGTTGGGGTTTCATAAAAGTGTGATTGTTTGAGCATGTTTTGAGCTATGAGTCTTTGATCTACTTTGAGATTTAATGAAGGTTTTTGATGTATATTGCATGATGGTACTACCAAGTGTTGGTGGGTGGTTTTACATTGGGTTTTCTTGCATTATTTCACTATTGAATTGCATGATTTTATACTAGCATTGCACACCCGCCAACTATTTGATAAAATGCCTTTTTTAGGATTCTTAAAGTTTTGATGAACTATTGGTTGATTTATGTGTCAAGAGACTTTATATTGAATTAAGGCTTTCTAAATATATTTTTAAGTCATGAAAATGTTAATTATGTTGTAGGGCCAGATTAAGCCCTTTTTCTAAAGATTTTACCTCTTCTAAGTCTTTGATTCTGATGTTGATGTTAGGGTAATGTTGATGATGATCCATTCTTATGTATGATGATTAGGTTCACCATTTGAGGTCCATAATGTTAAGAGATACTCGTGCCATGTCACTATGTTTTTTGCAAGTTATTAAGTATGATTATCTTATATATGGTGTGGGATTAGACTTAGCACCAAGTGGATTAGAGGTGAGTCCCCAAGTCCCGAAACTATTTATCACTGCAGGTGAAGAGATTATAGGTGAGCCCCAAAACCGCTAAGAGGAGAGTACCCTAAATATGAGGGCTTGATGGGAGTACCCAAGTCCATGCTTGAGGCGAGTACTTGAGTACAAGTACTAGATGCGAGTACCCAGTCAAAATAAGGCTTAGCAGATCCACTTAGTCTAGGAGGTTCACCTTGGCAAGTAACTTCTCCCTTTCTTCCGGTGTAGGGTTGACATCAAAATTCCAAGTTGTAGCTCGCCCTATCTTACTTTCTGTCGGTTGAGGTTTCTTCCCACACTTATATATATATGTATATGTATATACACACACTATGTTCTTTGTAAGGTGAATGATTTGCAAAGCATATTTTACTTTAAGTATTGATAATACATGTCATATTGTTACTATGTTATCTATTACTTATTGTTATGCATTTTCATTATGTTATCTATCTCTTGTTGCATTGCATCATACATATAAGTACATTCAAATGTACTAACGCATACTTTATGCCTACATGATGTTACCATGTAGGGTCCAAAACTCTATTTGACTATTCTCCTCCATGTGGCTAGTTTGACATCTTGAAGATAAGCTTGGTGAGTCCTTAAGTTCGAGGACACTATCTACTTTCTCTTGTTACTTTTAAAGTTCGTTTATCTTGATATTTGACATTATGAGGGTGAGCCTAGAAAATGTCATGGCCCCCGTTCCTATCTAAGTATAGAGGTATTGTTGGAATTTTATGCCGTATGCATGCTATGAGCTTAACTCCTTATGATTTATGATATCAAAGAATTCCCTTAGCCCTGTGTATCCTTATTTTACTCTATTTGTTATATAATTGCTTCTGCGACCAAGGATGTATAATGATATGCTAATAGGCTTGTTTGGGATCCCTTCGGGTTCTCTATTGTCGTGTCATGGCTAGACCGTAGGTCCGGGTCGTGGAAAATACCCAGCAGTTCACAGAGTAACAAGATACTAAAATATGAATAGTCAAACGTTCTGGACCAGAGAACCAATTCAGAAAGGGGATTTGAACTAGCAGCAACCAAAATTGGTGAATTTCGAAACAATGAAGTCATCGGAAAAACCAAGCCAGAGTGGAATTTGAATTCCAGTGATCGAAAAAAAATAGGTAAAGATAGGAGCAAAATATCTAGCAACTCCATTAATTTTCAAAAAGGAATTGACTGTAAAGAGAATATATTATGAACAACCAACCTAGAAAGAGAGAACTCGACCTCTAAGATAGAAACGGATCCTAAAGTTGTGAGGGAGATAACTCACCTCAAAAAGGCAATAATGGCTTTGATACCATATTATTGATACGAATGAAGAGAATAACTTATCTATTATGTAAAGAGAACAATGATATAAATACATGGAGAAGCTAACTAAGGTAACTAAATAAGCTAACTGTGGTAACTAAATATTCAAATCCTTAACAATCAACTATATTATCTATCAAATCCCTATACTATTTATGTACATTATTATAGAGATTTTGTAACAAAGAAAAGATGAAAAGGAGAAAAGAAGAACTACTAGAACAACTTATTAAGATTCAAGCATCCTTCAAAAATTTTGAAGCTGATAAAACTTCTAGAAGAAATGGACAATAGTGAGGCCATGGTGGTTGTGGAGGATGTGGAAGAGGAAGAAGTTATATTAACAAATATAACAATGAGGATAAGAGCCATTAATCATTCAGAGGTTGCAATCGTGGACAAGAAAGAGGTAGAGGACATGGGGCCTATCAAGGTACCAATAAAATGAGGCATGAAAAATATAAATTAAGTGCTATAACTATCATAAATTTTGACATTACTTTGGGGAATGTCATAGTAATGTTGAAGAGAAAGCCAACCTTGTTAATAACAAAGAAGAGGATGAGTCAACATTGTTAATGGCACTCAAAAAGGAAGATACAAACGATTTCAGTTCATGGTATCTTGACATTGGAGCAAACAATCATATGTGTGGACACAAAGACATGTTTGTGGAGATAAAGAAGGTGGTGAAATGTAATGTATATTTTAGAGATACCTCAAAGATCCAAATTGAAGGAATAGGTACGATTCTAATATCCTATAAATATAGTGGTCATAAATTGATAGTGAGGTTTATTATGTGCCAAAATTGCAATGTAATATCTTAAGTTTGGGTCAAATTCTTGAAAAGGATATGATATTCATATAAAAAATATGTATCTTTGGCTTAGAGATTCAAGTAACTACTTAATTGCTAAAGTGCATATGGCAAAGAATAGGTTGCTCCCTTTGAATCTTAAGATCATTGATACAAAATGTTTGAAAGATAATGTGGAAGATGATTCATGATGTTGGCATATGCGATTTAGGCACTTGAATTTTGAATCACTCAAATCAATGGGAGACAAGAACATGGTTGATGGAATTTCTTCAATTAACCATCCAAATCTGTTGTGTTAAGCTTTTCTTTTTGGAAAACGTGCAAGGAAGAGTTTTTCAAAGGAGACCACATAAGGAACAACTAAGCCACTCCAACTTCTTCACACGGATGTATGTGGACTAATTGATCCACCTTCTTTTGGTAAAAGTAAATACTTCTTTCTTTTTATTGATGATTTCAATAGAAAGACTTGGGTATACTTCTTGAAGTAAAAATCTGACACTTTTGCTGCTTTTAAAAATTTTAAAGCACTGGTAGAAAAATGTGGTTATGAAATTAAAGCACTAAGGTCCAATAGAGGAGGTGATTTCACTTCAAAAGAATTTAACGACTTTTTTCAATCTCATGGAATTCATCATCCTCTAATGGTACCTTACTCACCCCAACAAAATAGAGGTGCAGAAAGAAAGAATAAATTCTTAATATGGCTAGATGTATGTTAAAAGATAAAAGTATGCAAGAATTTTAGGCCGAGGCTATTTCTTGTGCAGTTTATTTGAGCAACACTCCAATAAGAAATGTGAGATACCAAACGCCTCATGAAGCATGGAATGGAAGACAGCCAAGTGTCAAGTGCTGGAGAATCTTTGGAAGCATAGCCTATGCTCATGTTCCACATCAAGGGAGAGCTAATCTTGACAATCAAAGTGTTAAGTATGTGTTTGTTGGCTATAATTTGAGTTCAAAGGCTACAAGTTATACAATCTAAACATTAACAAGGTGGTGGTGAGTTGTGATGTTAAATTTGATGAAGCAACAACGTGGAATTGGGAGGCTCAAGAAGAAACAACATGTGATTTTCTTCCATACTTTGGAGATGAAGAAGAACAAGAGATAATACCACTTACACAACATGCAACCCCAGCTCCTTCACCAACAATTATTGCATCTCATAGGATGAAGAGCATCCAAGAACTCTGTGATAACATAGATAAAGTTACTAATTTTGGTTTTTTGTGTTGTCTCTTTGTTGATACTGAACCAATAAATTTTGATGAAGCTATTACACAAAAAAGGTGGAGACATTCCGTGAAGGAGGAAATCCAATTAATAGAAAAGAACAACACTTAGGAATTAACATCTCTTTCCAAGAATCATCGAGTGATTGGATTCAAATAAATATAAAAAAGAAGAAAAAATTAAAATTAAGGGAGAGATTTGTGGAAACAAAAGTCTTCAATTGTGACAAGTTTGTAGCAATGTCAAAGTAGTATAATTTAGCTTACCTAAAATTTTTTCAATGTGAAAAGTAGGTTAAGTTAGTTCACCTACAATTTGAATTATCAATATTATTAGGTAAAGGAAAGTCTAATAAGTTAAGTATAAGTTCGATGATTTATATTTCATTGATGTCATTAGTTATATCAATTGGTGTAGAATTTTTCCTATAAATAGATCACATTTTCTCATTTGTAAGACACACCAAAAATATAGAGAGAAAAAGAAAGAATAGAGAGTCATCCACAAACTACTCTTAGTTTGTGAAAAAATTTGTGTGGGAATAAAATTATTGTAAGTTGTATGAAATAAAAGAGTATTTGTTGTAAAGAAGAGTTATTTTTGACACTACATTTACTCCATTGCGATATTTCGTTTTGTGACTCTTTTTAATCATTACTTAGTGAGAATATTTAGGATGTGATTATTATTTTTCCCAACACTATTTCTGATAATTTCAAGTTAGCATCATTGTTTACGAATTATTTCAAAGTTCTAATTTTTCATATGAAATATGAGCAGATGCTATTGTGAGAATATAGCACTCCATTTCATGCGGTAGACTCCTTCAGATACAGCCTACTAAGAGCTTGACTTAGCCATAGCAGCGTCTAATTTGGCTTTGAGCCCTTCTATTTTACTGATGGAAACAAGTTCAGAAGTTTGTAAGTTAGACTCACTAATCTTGTTTAAGCAATATATGATACTAGTTTCAAGTTCCCCAACTCACTCACAACATATTACTTGGTTCTCCGGATCTCCATAATTTCCAAGTTCCTCATATAGATCCTTGGCGCTTTTGAAACACTTTAGTGCAACATTCATATTTTGATCTTTTTCAACTCATTTGTGCTGCATGAGCCTCTGCTTCTAAAGACGTTACCAAATCTCTCTTGATGGCACATAATTCCTAGAAAAGACTAGCCCATTTCACCGCTTTTCTCAACCGACTAATGAGATACTTCTTTGGCGTTCATTTGGTCCATCAAGCAATGTTTTCATTTCCGTAGCATTACTCAAAGTCCTCTCAGTTGTATAGAGAACCAAGTAAAGAAACCTCACTTCAGTGACTGAAGTTATTGAAATTGAACACTTAATGTACTTCAAATATCGTTGAGTAAACTTGTGTGATTTATATAATCTCTAAAACCGAGCAGTACAATACCTCTTGTAATGATCATAATCACCATATCGCAATCCATGCTACATTTGAGAAGATTTTAAAAGCTATAATACATTGATGGAGAACTTAGGGCTACTTATGTAATCGGGAGTAATAGAACTCTGATCCTCCATTTACATAATAGAAATTTCCTTTTGTTGTCCTATTGTTTCCTTTTGTTTCTCCATTGTAGATCTTACCGCAGAGTGTTTTCTTATTCAAGTTTTTCTTTTGGAGGTTAAAAGATACTTGATTTTAACTATTTAATCATCATTGTATCCATTAACACAGCTGGTTTTTGTTAGACCCTGTAAATATTTTAATTGAGGTAAATTGTCGCATTAGAAAATTTTGCAAATATTGTGTAATTGAACTTAAGTTAATTGTGGTGCATAAGTATAGGAGTTGAGTGTTTTGGGAAG
>JAABOM020043686.1:0-16297 GCA_011800125.2 Solanum clarkiae | reverse complement strand
TAAAATTCTAGTTAAATTCGAATCATCTGCTATAAATTAAAGTTCATTTGAAAATGACGCTCTTAATAAGATTTTCTAAAACTGATGAGGATGCTCAGGAGTTCATTGATGAGCTCTCCAAAGTATTGAATTTCATAGGTGTCATTTCTGAGGAGAGGGCTGAACTGGCTGCTTCTCAGTTAAAGGATATGGCACAGGTGTGGCATACTGAGTGGTCTATGGAGAAGGTTTGTTGTGATACTTTCAATTGACAGGAGTTCAACTTTGCTTTCTTGGATCATTTCTTCCCTATTTGATCTTAGAGAAGCCAAGATAACCGAGTTTATCAACCTCAAGCAGGGTAATATGAGTGTTAAGGGATTATGCCCTCAAGTTTACTAAAACCTCCAAGTATGCTCCGACCCTTGTGGTTAATCCTCGTGTAAGAATGCACAAGTTCATTTCCAGTATCTCTACCTTGCTTGTACAAGAATGTCATACGGCCATGCTTAATCGGGATATGGACATCTTTAGACTTACGGTTTATTCTGAACAAATCAAAGGGGAGAAACTCAAAAGGAGAAGAATGCATTATCCTAAGAGGGCCTGTTTTGATGGTGGTTTCTCCAGCTCTCGAGGTGGTGGTTTTGGTCACTTCCAACAGGGCAAAGGTTTAGGTGCTCGGGTTGCTAATGCTGGGGTGCCTTCTCCTAGGGCACGGTTGGTGGTGCACATGGATACCCTTTTGTGTGATAAGTGTGGGAAGCACCACACGGGTGACTGTTGGAGAATCTTGGGTGCTTGTTTTGGGTGTAGTGATAAGAATCACAAGGTTGTAGATTGTCCCCTGAATCCTCCGAAGGGTCAATGTTGGGTGGATCAGGGTGAACAAGGTCATCTAAGAGTTCCTCAAGGTGTTTCTTTGAGAAACAATAGATTTTATGCTCTTCATACACGTCAGGCATGCGACGAGGCTCACAGTGTCGTTACTAGTACGTTAAAAGTCTTTGATTTTGATGTTTATGATTTGCTTGATCCAGGTGCAAACTTGTCATTTGTGACTCCTCTGTTGGTTGTTAAGTTTGGTATGAGTCCAGAAATTTTGAAGGAACCTTACTTGGATTATACTTTTGTGAGTGAATCTGTGGTTGCACATAGGGTCTATCGTGGTTGTCCTATTTCTTTATTGTATAAGGTATTTCTGTGTGATCTTGTGCAACTTGAAATGTATGATTTTGATGTAATTTTTAGGATGGATAGGTTGCATGTATCATATGCTTCTATAGATTGTAGAATTTGAAAGGTTAAGTTCCAACCTCCCGGTGAGCCCGTTCTTGAATGGAAAGGTAGTGACTTTGCTATTAAGGGTTGGTTTATTTCCCACCTCAAAGCTTGGAAGATGATCTTCAAGGGGTGTATATATCACATTAGGGTCAAGGATGTGGAATCGTAATTGCCTACTCTTGAGTCCGTTCCGGTGATGAATGAGTTTTCGGATATGTTTCCCAAAGACCACCTGTATTCCTCAGAAAACTTTGGCATAGATCTTCTTTTGGATACTCAACTTATCTCTATTACTCCCTTTCATATGGCACCAGCTGAGTTGAAAGAATTAAAGGATAAGTTGAAAGATTTGTTAGAGAATATTTCATCAGGCTAAGTATATCTCCATGAAGTTTTTTGGTGTTGTTTGTAAAGAAGAAAGATAGATCTATTCGGATGTGTATCGATTATAGGCAATTGAATAAGGTGAAAACTAAAAATAAGAATCTATTACCTAGGATCGATGACTTGTTTGACCAACTTCAAGGCGGCCACTCACTTTTCGAAGATTGACCTTCATTCTGGATATCATCAGTTAAAGGTTAGATAATGTGACATTCCCAAGATGGCCTTTCAGATGAGGTATGGGCACTTTGAGTTTGTAGTGATGCCGTTTGGCCTAACTACTTCTCCAGCCGTGTTTATGGATCTTATGAATCAGGTGTTCAAGTCATTTCTTGATAGTTTTGTGGTTGTCTTCATTGACGATATTCTCATTCATTCCAGGAGTGAGCGAGAACATATGGATCATTTGAGGTCAGTTTTGCAAACCTTGAGGGAGAAGAAATTGTATGCCAAATTTAGAAAATATGAGTTTTGATTGGGTGAAGTTGCTTTTCTGGGCCATGTGGTGTCCGGTGATGCTATAAAGGTGGATCTGAAGAAGACCGAGGCGGTAAAGAATTGGCCTAGACTATTGACTCCTTCGGAGATTCAAAGCCTCCTTGGGTTAGTAGGTTATTATAGAAGATTCGTAGAGGGTTTCTCATCCATTGCATCTCTATTAACAAAGTTGACCCAAAAGAAGGCTAAGTTTGTATGGTCGGATGAGTATGAGAAGAGTTTCCAAACTTTGAAAGATCGACTTACATTGACTCCGATTTTGAATCTACCAAATGGTTTGGATGGGTTTGTGGTGTATTGTGATGCATCTCAAATTGGGTTGGGTTGTGTACTTATGCAACATGGTAAAGTGATAGCTTATGCATCAAGGCAATTGAAGGTGCATGAGCGTAATTACCCAACTCATGACCTTGAGTTAGCAGAGATGGTTTTTGTTTTGAAAATTTGGAGGCATTATTTGTACGGGGTGCATGTTGATTTTTTCACCGATCATAAGAGCTTGCAATATGTGTTCACTTAAAAAAAACCTTAACTTAAGACAAAGGAGATGGTTGGAACTCCTAAAGGATTATGACATGAGTGTTCTATATCACCCCCAGCAAGGTAAATGTGGTAACCAACGGTCTTAGTAGACTATCTATGGGAAGCGTGGCTCATGTTGAGGAGAAGAAGAAGGAGTTGGTAAGAGATGTTCATCATTTGGCTAGATTGGGTGTTAGAGTGGAAAATTCCAATTATGGTGGTATACATGTTCTAAATGGAGCAGAATCCTCGGTAGTTATTGATGTGAAGGCTAAGAAAGATTTAGATCTATCCTTGGTTAAATTGAAGAAATTGGTTGCCGAAAAGAATATTGAGGTTTTCTCCCAAGGGGGAGATGGTGTACTTTGGTACCAAGATCTATTATGTGTCTGAATGTGGATGATCTTAGAAAGGTGATCATGAGTGAAGCCCATAGTTCTTATTATTCTATTCACTTGGGGTCCACTAAAATGTATCAGGATTTGAAGGAGGTGTATTGCTGGCATGGTATGAAGAGCGACATAGCCAAGTTTGTATCTGAATGCCCAAATTGTCAACAAGTGAAGATTGAGCATCAAAGGCTGGTGGGTTGGCTTAAGACATTGAGAATCCTATTGGTAGTGGGAAGAAATAAATATGGACCTTGTGGTTAGGTTGCCTCGAACTCCGAAACAATTTGACTCCATTTGGATTATAGTCGATCGAATGACTAAATCGACTCATTTCTTACCAGTTAAGACTACTTTTGGTATCGAAGACTATGCAAAGTTGTACATTCGGGAGTTGATAAGGTTTCATGGTGTGCCTAGGTCCATCATATTGGATCGTGGTACCCAATTTACATCTCACTTTTGGAGGTCGTTCCAAAAGGGACTTGGTACCAAGGTCAAGTTGAGCACTGCCTTTCATCCTCAAACTGATGGGCAAGCCAAAAGGATGATTCAAACTTTGGAAGATATGTTAAGGGCTTGTGTTTTGGAATTCAAGAGTAATTGGGATGGCCATCTCCCACTTAGTTTTCTTATAATAATAGCTTACATGCTAGCATTGGTATGGCCCCGTTTCAGGCCTTGTACGGTAGAAGGTGTAGGTCTCCAGTGGGGTGGTTTGAATTGGGGGAGGTGGCTTTGATTGGCCTGGAATTGGTGATGGAGGCTATGTAGAAAGTAAAGTTGATTAGAGAAAGGTTAAAGACGGCTCAAAGTCACAAAATGTCCTATTCAGATGCTAGGAAGAGGGATCTTGAGTTCCAAATTGGGAACTGGGTGTTTGTGAAGGTCTCACCTATGAAAGAAGTGATGTGTTTTGGCAAGAAAGGGAAGCTAAGTCCCCAGTATATAGGCCCTTATGAGGTTATTGAGCGGATTGGGAATGTGACGTATAAGGTGGAGTTAACCCCCGGATTTGAGTTCTATTCACTTGGTCTTCCATGTGTTCATATTGAGAAAGATGGTTAGTGATCCTAGCACCATTGTGCCTTTGGAGGGCATTGAGGTTGAGGAGAACTTGTCTTATGAGGAGGTGCCTGTGGAGATATTGGATAGACAAGGGAAATGACTTTGTAACAAGGATGTGGTATCGGTAAAAGTGCTTTGGAGGAACCAACATGTGGAGAGTGCTACATGGGAGGCTGAGTTGGACATGATAAAGATATATCTATGTCTTTTCCAATCTACTCAAGCCTAAGGTATTTGGTTCTTCCTTTTCTCATTGGTCCCAATTCTTTCCTTCTTGAGTCTCATGGTATGGCATGCTTACATGTGCATTAAAAATAGTTTTATGATGTTTTGACTATTTTACTTCATTTTGACATGAGATTTGATGGCTTTGTGATTTTCAAATGATGAACTATACATGGTATCTTCTTTTTAAAACATTCATGTTCTAAATCAAGCCTTTCAAGCCTTCTTCTTGCACATTCAAGGACGAATATTCCAAGGGGGAGATGATGTAATGACCCAGATATTGTACGACGTCGTTGGATCTTGAATAATCTCACTTCGGGCAAAGATTTGGACCAAGTGTGTCTCAAGAGTGAGTAAATGGCCAATATGGGGTCACACGAGTCGTGTGGCCTCAAGTAAGACCACATTTGCCTCAAATCTTGCATGTTGGCCTTGGGGTGGTGTTGCAATCTAAAGCACACCTCACTAGCACCCCATACGGGCCGTGTGGAACTCCACGGGTCATGTGGAGGGGCTATGGGGTGGCCTAGACTTGAAAACCCCATCATTGGGGATAAGAGAGGCCACACGACCAGTCACATGGGTTATGTGGTGTGAGACAGTCCGTTTGGCTTTCCATGAAGTCTCCAGAGTGAAAATATTCTAAGTATTGGGTCACCGTCTCGTAACCTTTTCGCAAAATTTTCGGTGACGGGAGCACCACACGGACCGTGTAGTTTCACATGGCTCGTGAAAGGTGTCCTTTTAGTGGGATCGTGCAAAAAATTCTAAGTGTTAGTTCAAGATCGAAATTTCCAGAAAATTTTCTACGTATCATTTCACGGCACTCCACACAGACTGTGGAGTGCCACACGAGTCATTTACCCTCAAGTCAAATGGCTTCCAGTAAATTTTTCCTCCAATTCAGATATTTCTATTGGTCTTTTGGGAATTTCTATGCTATTCTAAGGACATCTAAAGACCTAAAACCTATTTCAAACATTCAAAATCACTCTTCATATTTTAAAACCTCTCAAAAGCTTTCCACTAAAGAACTCTTGGAGATTTCAATATTGGAGCTTGGGAACTCAACTCTTCTTCAAAATTCTTTGGGGTTTCTTCATCTTAGTGAAGGTATGTGGGTTTGATCCTAGATTACCTTCCAATCAAGGAGGCCCAAACTATTTTCAAGCAATTTTATTAATTTCTAACTTACTTTGAATCGTGGTTTTGAATATCATGATTCCTAAAATTCTATTTATGTATGGTTAGTGTTTATTTGATGATTTTATGGTGATTTAGATCATTATATGAGGATTGACTTTGGGCTTATGGAATTATAAGTATGCATGTCCCTTTTAAGGCTTGTTTATGCATGGGTGATTATATTATGATTTTAAAGGTGGATTTAGTTATGCTTTCAATTGAATTTCATATTATATTATGGTTTTTAGACAATCTTAATTACCATTCTCTCATTATTCATAGTATATGCATTCATGTACATGGATTATTATGGAAATTATGAAGTGGGTTAAGCCCAAGTTTGTTATATGATATGATTTTGATAAGATATTGGATATGACAATATGTGATCACATATATTTCTATTGATTATGGCGCTTTGAGCATTTTAGGTGCTTGCACCATTTTGGTATATGAATGGGCTATTCCTATGCATGAGTATTATGACTATGAAGGTATGATTTTGGCATTTGAGCCTAAGTATGAACTATTATGAAAGATGTTTGGCTTTAACCCAATTGTACATTGAAATGTTTTGGCAAGACTTGTGTCTTTTGAAAGCATGTATAATTATGTATATTATAAGTATTCTTGTAGGATAACGACTTAGCAGCGATGGATTGGGGGAGTTAGGGCTATCCCCAAGGGCTCTCTCCCATTTCTCGGACTATGTGCCTAGCAAAGGTTTCCTTTCCGAAAAGGGAGGCCCATAAGGAAAGATGCCTCCGAAATAGGGTTGCCCATAAGGAGAAGAAATGATATGATATTATATGTTTTGATATGAAAATCAATCTGAAATGGAAGGCCCATAAGGAAGGTTGCTTCATACGAAATGGGAGGCCTGTAAGGTGAAGCATGATTTACCCTTGGCAAGTAAACCACCTCTTTACCGTTGTAGGGTAATCATCGGGATTCCAAGTAATAGTTCTCTTGGTCTTACTCATGTTGGTTGAGGTCCCATCCCAACTATATATATGAGCATCATTTGCACCTCATGCATCATTGGTTTCGTGACATCGTGCTATACTATACTTCTTGTTATATATATCTCTTTTTATAATATGTGTCTTTGTCATCTAACATTGATATGCAGGTTTTTGGTAAGTTCATGCATTGCATCCCGCATACTTAGTACTTTAAGCATACTAACGCATACTCTTGCCTACATGATTTCACCATGTAGGGACCGAGAACTTTGATCATCTATTGTTTGATGCTTAGCACAGATTCCAAGTTTACTTGTAGTGGTGATTCCTATCTTCCAAGGACGATCCACCATTTATTTACCTTTATTACTTTTCGTTTCTTTACGTATTGAGGGTGAGCCCACAGAATGTCTTGTCCCCTGACCTTTCTATGTAGAAGCACTGTTGGATTTCTTGTAAACCTCCTTAGGTTTTATGCTATGTGATATGACTTACGTCTATGATATAGGTTGGTTATCTTGTTTATCGTTATGTGAGTTGGTTATATGATTGATGGCTTGTTATATGTTGTGATGGAAAGATCCTAAGTGCCGAAATGCCCCCATAGAGTGAGTCTTATTTCCTCGTTCCGTAGAATATGTTTATTTGTGTGCGCTTCTGAACCGATGATGTGAGTTTTGGCATCTTGAGGCTTGTTTGGGAACTCTCGGGTTCCCATTCGTCGTATCATATCTAGTCCCTAGGTATGTATCATGATAAAATTGTTCGATCTCAAGACAGTCATTTATTCAACTATACAGCAGAATTCATCAGGGATTAAGTAAATAGTATAGTGGGCATCTCAACTCAATCACATCTATAGCAAGAACAAGGACCATAGGCCAAAACTAGTCTCAACATCCATGGCATAAAGTGTATTCAAGAAACACAGATTAAAACAGAAAAGATCCTAACATCAAAACCATCCTTTCTATATCTATAAAGTCTCTACTTCTACATTCTAAAAAGGTACTATGACAGACCATGGCTACCACAAGCTCAAAAGAATAAACTCAAATCATATGGAAAGAAATAAAAGGTATTCTCCAAATGCAGGGGAGGACTCACCAAATCTCTGGAACTAGAA
Organism: Solanum clarkiae; assembly: GCA_011800125.2. NCBI lineage: Eukaryota > Viridiplantae > Streptophyta > Magnoliopsida > Solanales > Solanaceae > Solanum > Solanum clarkiae. Next base: position 8,669 of record JAABOM020043686.1, on the reverse strand, counting down.
ATCTCTGAACCTCAATGATTGCCTGCTGAAGTCTTCTATCATCCGTATCTGCATCATGAAACGATGCAGTATCGAGTGGCGTCAGTACGTAGAATGTATGATATATAAAATAGCTGAATGAAATAATATATGCAGAATAACATGGAATAATCTCAACTCATAAGATACTCACTCCTTTCGATAGGCACTCATCTCAGGTAAGGATAAGATGTAGACAATAACTCATCAATAACATTAATCAAGACTCAAAACCATCAACTCAACATCAGAGTACTATCAATGTGGAACCTGGCTAGAAGTTTCTCATACCTACAACCATCACCTATGAGATGGTGATGATACAACGAAGCAATATTGTTGTGGCATCTGCCCAGTACGTTGCTGGGGTAAAGGGCCTGGCATCTACGGATCCATAATAACATTAAGTCCTCTTTTAGGACTAAGAAAATATTCATTTTCATCATCCAATCCTCTCCTATGCTGGCCTAGTTATGAGTGCAAGTGGGACTCACTCTTACTAATTTCGATGTTCAATACTGCTCTCAGAACTCAATATGCTCATAAACATTGAAGATCAAGATTTCTCGTCATTTATTCTCTTTTGGACAAAGAACATCAACCATCAACTCGATGGATTAGGAACATTTTTTTAGGATCAAGTTCAACCTCTTTAAGACTTGAAGGACATCAATTTCATCAACGTCATCATCAACACACTCAATTCAGGACCACAACCATAAGCACATTAATACGATCAAGGCTATAGACATCAACTCGTAGGTTTCATTCTTGCAATCTTTAACAAAATAACATATAGTATTATAGGAGATCATTTATAACAAACCATATACATAGTAAATTAAGATTGTGATGGCCATCCACATAAGAAGTACGTAATATAAGTATAGGTTTTCAAGAAACTACTCAAAATTTACATATATGAACTCAATACATACGTCTATCTATCTACTCCAATTGTTGGGCACATGGAAGAATAATTCCATGCTTTAGGTTAATTTTACATACTTGAGATGAAGAGTAACTCAAGCTTCTTTAAGGAATTGATCCCAAATCTTGAAAATCTCAAGCTTTCTCTTCTTTCTCTCTCAAGAAATCTCACTTGGAAGTTAGGAAAAATGGTTTTTGAAAAACCCTTAATCCGAAGAAATTGACCCTTATACTTGTTTTTGGGATTTAGGAGGGGTTGCGAAATGACCAAAACACCCTTCACGAATTGACAGAAAAAATTCACCTCGCGCGGGACTGGGCACCCACCTATGTAATTTTTGACTGAAAACTTAAAACGCGTTGAAAAACTATTTTTCTATGAAAATACATATAAATCGATTTGTCAAATGCATTTTATGTGTAATTTTTTGTAAATCGCTTTTCGATCGATTTTTCAGTCTCGTAGAAAAAATTGAAAAAAAAAAGTGTTGGTCCGTGTCTCAGGCGCGTCGTGCCTCGGCCATGCATCAACACTGTTTTCGTTTTAATGACGAAAAATTATCTTTTGACTCGGTCGCTCTAAAATTCGACCAAAACCATTTTCCCACTCAATTTCTCGTGTTGATTGCAAATTCGATCTCAAATTTTCCGTTGGAGCTTGGGAAGATGCGTTATGCGCATGATTTTATTCTAGGAGTATTTCGATAATTTCACAGGGTGTTACAGTATGATTTATTTGACTACACTAGCATGGACTCTCCTCTTGATCCAAACAACAAACTGAGGCCAAAGAAGGGCTCCCTCCTGCTGATCCCATATGCTATAAAACAAACTATTTGGTAAACTCGGTTTCCTCACCAATACTAGGTTAGACTTTGCCTGTAGTGTACAACACTTGAGCCAATTTTTACAAGATCCTAGAAAACCCCATCTTCAAGCTGCATTTCATCTACTAAGATACCTCAAGAAAGATCCCACACTTGGCATTTTCATGTCTAAAAGCACTGATTGCACAGTGAGAGCATATTGTGACTCAATCTGGGCATGCCCTGACTCTAGAAGATCAATGACTGGATACATCGTCTTTTTAGGAGATAGTCCTGTGAGTAGGAAATCCAAGAAACAAGAGATCGTGTCCTTATCCTCGGCAGAAGTAGAGTACAGGTCTCTTAGAAAAGTTGTGGGAGAATTGGTGTGGTTGAACAGATTACTTGAAGAACTCACTGTCTCATTTTTTACTCCGGTTGATATATTTTGTGATAGTAAAATTGCCTTACACACTGCTAGAATTCTAGTGTTTCATGAGCGGACTAAACACATTGAAATTGAGTATCATTTTATATGGACCAAATTACAAGGTAGACTCATTAATTTGCATCATGTTACCACTGTGAACCAGCTGGCACACATCCTCACCAAAGCCCTTACAGGAGTCTCTCATTTTTCCATTCTCAGCAAGTTGGTAGTACTGCGAACCAACTTGAGGGTGGAGGGTATTAAAGATATAGCCCAGATTAGATATTTTATATATATGTTGTACAGTGTCTATAGGCCAATAAGTCAGTTAGTATTCGGTTATTAGTTTGTTAATCAGAATTGTTGGCTACAGCTGGAATCCAACTGATTCCAATTCACTTGTACATATATACTTCAATCTGAAATAAAAGAGAATAAGTTTTTCATTTCCACAAAATCAATGGAGCAGTTTGCTCCTTTCGTCTTCCCCAAAAAATGTCTTCAGATTCTCCATTGAAGCTCAATTTTGAACTTACATCATCAGATTCTCCATTAAAGCTTGAAAGATTAAATAAGGCATGAAGTTACAGTATTTACTAGCAGTGGTGTCATCTTTTTTTATTTTTTGAAGGTACTGCTTACTACACTCAACTATAGTATTTACAGTATTTAAATCCTTCTTTTATTTTTTATTTATTTAAATGATATCTTTTATTTGAATTATTTAAAATATTTTTTAAGCTAGTAGCTCATACGTGTCTCATTAGTTTAAAATTATGTGCCGTGAATCTTTAAATTTTTTAGGTTGTAATAGAAAAAAGAAAGAAACAAGAACAATGGACGTATTAGCTATTAATTGAAACTAAATATGTATGAGCTACTAATTTTAAATGATATCCTTTTATTTTTAAAATTTATTTTTAAATAAAATTTTCATATTAATAAGTTTTATCGAAAAAATTAATTGAATAAGTCAAGTAACTTTGTATGAAATAGTCCATTGTTGAATGATTCTTGAGTTAAAAATAAAATTTGAGTGATTTTATGTGGAAAAAAAAAAAGCGCAAGTCGAGTGATTTTTGAGTTAAAAATGAAAGTTCAATGATTATCTTTAAAATAAATCTTTAATTAAGTGACCATATTATCTCACTGTATATCTATTTGTTTTTATCACATAAATACTATTTTAAATTTTCAATCATATTTTTGTAGAGTTATGAATAAAGCTTTAATTAATGAATTAATATGTGTTCAATAGTCATTGACGAATTAACAAATATATGTACCTCGTGAGGTCTTTTTTTCTCTCTCTCTTTTTAACGAAAAAACTAACTTATGCCAAATATCAAATAAGTGGGTTGAACTGAAATGAAGTAAAATAAAAAAGAGGTTGAGTTAAAATCAACACCAAACCTACTTGTGATGAAATAAGTTTAGGTTGGATATGACACCTTGACTCATTTTTTTTAAAGATAGTTTCAAATATATAGTTTATAACAAATATAACTAAGTTTTTATATACATAAAAAAAATGTAACTAAAAGTCAGAATGTATACACTAACTATATAATATAGTTTATTTATACATGAGCTATATACTGATTAGATTAGCCTGATTAGATTCAATATAGGTATTACTATATGTAATATTTTATCCTCAAGTCGTAGTGCGGAATAATATTTTAATCTTAGTAATAGCTTGGGTCTGCGTACCCTATACTCTCTCAACACCCTACTTTATAGGATTTCATTGATTTATTGTTGTTTTTGCCCATTCCAATATTTGAATGAAATAATTCTTAATACGTTATTAGAAAATCTGTTTATACTAATTCTGGGTATTATTAAAATATATATTATATTTGTTAATTGGTTTAAATAATGGATTGTATTTTACCCCAATAATCACCCTTGTTTACCAATCCTATTACATCAAGTTTTCAATTAACATGATTTTGAATCTGCTACCTTCCAAGGACAGCCATTTTCGGGTGTAGTTTTAATCAATAAAGTGGCGTGAATAGTATGTACAAGCCACATTCGCAACAACTCCTATGAAATTTGATTTTTTGGGAATAACATCTCATCAGAAAAGCAAATGCAAAAGATAGGTGCTCATCTATATTGAAAATTGAAATGATACCAAATCATTTTCATTTCTTTTCCTCCCCAATGTAAAGAGAACTTTAATACAACTAAAATGAAATAAGTCCAAACATTTAGATAAGAATGGTATCAATTAGTTCTAGATGACCAGGACATTCGCGGCTTATAAAATTATATGACTATATAATACATTTATATTATGGTACGTTCGAAAAGATCAATTGAATATAACTAAGTGGACAGTGACTATTAAATTCCTACCAACTCAAAATCACCTCTAAAATAAATTTTCTTGATCTTTCGAGTCTTTAATTCACTTGAAACGATTTATATTTGTGGTATGTCGAATCTTATAGAAAAAGTAACGAAGAAGAAGAAGAAATAGGATGAAAAAGTGCAAAAGTAGGACAAAGAAAAAGAAGTAGGAAGACAACAACTTAGAAGGACGAACAAGACACAGAAATAAAAGAAAGTCAGGCTGCGTGCCCATTTTTTCGAAAAAACAATATAATTAAATGATCATTTTAGGTAATTTTATAGATTGCACTAAAAATTATGAGCTAGCAATTTACTTAATTTTTTTTTCTTTTTTTAATGGTTCATTACTCATGTACACCCCTCCCCTAACTCAGGACCTAAGCCCTGACTCTTATCTTCAATTTGGACGACATTTGATAATCGAGCCTCAACTTAACAATTAGGATATGAGACTTGAGACCCAAGCCTTCATTTTTTTTAAACAGTTCACATTTTTTTATATTTTTCTTAAAAAAAAATTGTGAAAGTTGAACTTTGGATGTCAATTTTTGAATCTTTTTTCAAAAATCTTTTTAGACAGTTTGCATTTCTTCTTTTTTTTATGCTTAAAAAACCTACACGTCCGAAAGTTAGTATCGTTATAAAATATGAATCTTGTGAGGTTTGACCCTAACTCGGGACTCGACCCAATCCCCGACACTCATTTGATACTTGATCGTAATCTATGATCCATAATCCAACACAACCACAATCTTCGATCAAAAACTCAATCCGATCATAACCTGGAGCCTAAGCCTCGATTCATAAAAATATCAAACTAATAAATCATAAATATACGCTAAACTTAGATTTACATTGAAATATAAAATTATTTTATGTTCAACCCATAAAATTTTAAATAAATTGAACCACCCTATCATATTTGAGACCCCCTAAATGTCAGCTTCAAATTGACATAATCACACTAATCATTTCATCTTGTCAATTATTGAGGTGCATTAAATTCACTGAATACTTTTTGAGCACCCAATTACAAGCCGACTCTTTAATGTCATGGTATGATTTTTCTTCTCTCAAATGAAAATAATTCATTTTGAGAAGTAAACTGTATTATGTCATGCTTGCAAACAAAAATTAAGCACACTCAATTAAAATATTTTATTTTTATTTCAAATTAAAATACTTAACCACATTAGAAAAATGTAAGCACAAGAGTATCATGCTTTAAGTGGTTGAATCTCAATTAATACCTTTTTTTTTATCCAACTAGATAAATGTAGTTGAAACATAATTTTGTTTCTTTTCGAAAATTTAAGCCTACTCTTTTAAAATTCATTTTTGTTTTGATTTTATTTTTTTATACCTCCATCCGATGAGATTCTTTGCTCTGCCACTATTTCTCACTATCTTTCCAACGTTCATTCACCTGAGCAAATTCATCATTCCAACCCTTAGACCTGCAATTTTTTTCTCAAAATAAAATTCTATCAATTTAATATTAAAAAAAAATCAAATAGACTAGTTGAATGTAAAAAAATCAATTAAAAGAACCAAAATAAAAAGGGATTTGTCTTTGGTTTTTGCCATAAAGGTGGGAAAAAACAGTTCTTTTAATTCTATTTCTCTTTTTATTGTTGAATTAGAAATTGTCAAAAATAGAACTTTCATGTTTTGGGGTGTTTCTTTCAAAAATGGTGTTTTATTGTGTTTGATGCAGTCGTCCACAAATATGAAAAGATTCATTTTGTTCAAAAAAAAAAGTGTGAAAGAAGCCTAAAAATTTTACTTAATAGGGAATAGAGAGATTATTGATTGTTAAATTTTATATCTCTCAAAATTGGCATTGCATATCGTTGTCATTTAATTAAATAAACTAAATCAATCGCATAATCTCTAAAATAAATTTTCATTCAGATCTTTAAAATTAAGAGCACATGTTCTGAACTTTAAATGAATGACTAAATTATTATGAGTTTAATTTTTGTGTATTGTCAATATATAAATTTTTTATACCATCAGATAATATTGATCTGCCATTGCAGGTTATCAAATAGTATTTCTTACTAATATTTATTTATTTATATTATAAAAAAAATAAAACACAATTTTAATTTTTTCTCTTTCTTCTCTACTTCTCTTCTCTCGTTTCACTCTCTCTCTCTTCCTGTTTGGCAAATAGTTTAATTTTTTTTAATTGGCTTCTTTCACTACAATCTAACTATCTTTTTTCTTAATTATTCTACAAGTATACAGATCAATTTCTTTCTCCTTCACTATGTAGTCTTTTGTGCATTCTTTTTTCAATACATGACAAATTACATTTTTATATCTACAATCAAAGCTAACTTTTCTAGATATATTTTAATTTTGTTTATTGATTCTAGGATTTATTGGTAATTTTTTAAACAAAATTATGTATTTTTTGAAGCGTTCGTTTCATTTTTCTATTATTGCCTGCTGTATTTTTTCATAGAAGATTAGTAAATCTCTTGAACAACTTGCTACATCTTCCATATATTTCAAATCTTCTTTTTTATTGTACATTTAATTTTATTATTATTATAAATATAAATGTCATAAATTAAGTTTTTTTTTGTAATAAAATAAAAGATAAACAAAATAATTTTAAGAAAATGAAAGGAAATAAAAATAAAAAGAAAAAAAAGAATTGCAATATCGTCATTTTACCATCGTCATACAATCTATACTACATTAAATGTGTGAAGACCCTTAATAATGTTGTTTGAACTTTTTGCCCTTCATTAAAAGATTGCGCTTTAGACAAAACCGTATTTTCACCATTATTTTTAATTATTATATCATTATTTTAATAATATTTAATATTAGATACAATAAATATAATAAAAATTAAATAGAGAAAATTTTCTTATTATAATTAAATTTATACATGAAGAATCTTTTTCTAACTCGAATAGGCTTGATAAAAAAAATAAAATAAATTGAAAAACCATCTCCCATAAAAATAAGCACAAAAAAGTTTTTAAAAAAAAAAACGTCAATGAGAGTTAAAAAAAAAGTATGAGAAATTCATGTCAAAGAATTCATTCGATTAAAGGTGATTTAATTTTTCTTAATTATTTTCTTAATATTTCCATTATTAATTAGTTTGTCAATTTTTTTCCTTTTTCCTTTATGACTCTACTATTTTAATAAAAAGCTCTTCTAATTTCACCTTGAATACTAATTATATAATGAAAGGTTTCGTCCTAAACAAGATAAAATATTATTTCCTATCCTTTTTTATTTATAACTTCTCTGCTTCTATATAAAAAAAAAAAAAATTTCAATTTCAACTTTTGATTCATCAATCATTAACAATTAATAATTCGGCTTGTATTTTCTTATTTTACAATTGCGATCAGTTTTTTCTCTCTTTAATTGATCCCCTTCATCGATTTGTGCTAAGTGGTGCTGGATCTTATTTTACACTTTTTTCCGAACTTCAATTTGATTCTTAGGTTTACTTATATTACACACTCATGTTCTTTGTTTCATATTCTTTTCCCTTTCTTTTTCAGTTTTTTGAATTTAAAGAAAATAAATTAATTGTTATGTTAGCTTAACTTGCTTGAAAATAATATTAATTGTTATGCTACCTTAACTTGCTTCATTCAAATTATATTGTACCCTTAGTTTAGTTAGTTGATTCAAATAAATTTTTGCTATTTAAAATTTTCTCTTATTTTATAATTAACATATCGCTATACTGGCACCGGTGGGCGAAAAGATGAGGGAAGCGAGACTGCGATGGTTCGGACGTGTGCAACGAAGGAGTTCCGATGCCCCTGTTAGAAGGTGTGAAAGGCTAGTGGTGGGAGCTACTCGGAAGGGTAGGGGTAGACCGAAGAAGTACTGGGGGAGGTGATTAGGCAGGACATGGCGGTACTTAACCTCTCTGAAAACATGACCTTAGATAGAAAGGAGTGAAGGTCGCGAATTAGAGTAGCAGGCTAAGTTCTGATTCCCCTTTCTACCTCTCCTTAGTAGTAGTAGTTTTTGGTATTATTTTAACATTAGTATCCTTTTTTATATTCATTGTTTGCCTGATATGCGGCAGTCTGTCATGTTTACAAATTGTCTTATGCTATCAATTGCTAATT
>JAABOM020043655.1:0-16299 GCA_011800125.2 Solanum clarkiae | reverse complement strand
CCAGGTCGGTTTCATTGGGAATTTAAGGTTAGCATGTGTCTAGGTGTCCCTATCGGACACTGGTCACGACCCTAGGTGGGGCCGTGACATATTTGATGGAGACAAAAAGTCTTAACTTTTCACTAATTTAAAGGCCTAAAATTACTAAATACATACTTAAAGGACTACTATTAATCTACTATCAAATATGAAAGATCATTTTTGTCATTTTCGCTAATATGTAACAACCAGTCAAATGTGTATTCAATAAAGTGATTGAGAATCATGAGAACACACTGAGATCATTTATGTCATTTTTTCCATACATTACGATCATCCAAACAAGTGGTCAAGAAGTGATCAAGAATCACGAGGTCATTTTTTACATATATTAAAATTTTTAATCTAATAAATATTGTATATGAAAAATCATTTTCGTTATTTTTGCTAATATGTAACATCATTCAAATATGTATTCAATAAAGTGATTGAGAATTACGAGGACATGTTGAGAACATTCAAGTCATTTTCTCCCATATATTATGATCATCTAAACATGGCCAAAGAAGTAATCGAGAATCATGAGGTCAATTTCACATATATTAACATTGGTTGTAGTGTAGTGATGAGATTGCTCCATTCTGAAGACACCTGACACTGGATGAGGAAAAAAAACACATATGTAGAATCAGAAGTTCAATTATTTTATCTACTGTTATTGTCAAATAGAATAAAGTTGATTTGCATCCTAAGATAGGAATAGAAAAATAATGTATTTATAAACTTAATGATATGAGATAGTAATATTTATATAATTATTTATAGTTGTGTGCTGATGTAATAATTTATTTATTTATTTATCTTTTTTTATTAATTAAAGTGGTACACATGTGCAAATCTTGTACACTAAACTAGTTTAATAAATATCGCATACAAAAATGATTTTCGTCAAATTTGCTAATACATAACAACCATCTAAATTAGTATTCGATAAAGTGACTATTCATCAAGAGGACGCGTTGACACCATTTTTGTCATTTTCTCTCATATGTTACGATCATCCAAACTTTTGAACTTAATTTTGTACTTATTCATTGCCGGTTCCGCTATTCTTTCAGGAAAGGTAGTTCGGCAGAAAGGAATCGAAGATAAAGGAGGAACATGAAACAACATTGTTTAGTCATAGAACAAGGTCATCCGTCAGATTAAAAATTTAAAAACACATCTTGAGCATCCATTTAATCTCTAAAAAAAAGGCCACTAGTTATAAGAAGGGGCTAGCAGAGAAAAATGGCAGAAATATATTGAGAACAAAGAAGAGAAGAAGAAGCAGGAGAGCAAAATGTTAGGAGTCACTCAGCAGGAAGAAGAGAAGAAGCCCGTCGACAAAGGTGGCTACATTAACCTCAAACTGAAGGGCCAGGTCTCTATTTTTTCGTGATCTTTTCAATTTCTTTTTTTTTTTAAGTTTTTTTTTTGGTTGCAAATATTGATGATGCTAATTGGTATAGTTTTTGATCAAGTGATTAGTTTTATTTTTTTCCTATTTTATTAATTGTGTGGTGATTGTATAGAGTTTGAAGTTTGTGTTTTGGGTAAACTCTTAGGATCGTTTAGTTGAGGAACACGTTATCCATGATTAATTATCGCATGATTGTTATGGTACAAAAATTAATACTATTGTGTTGATTTAACTAATCGCATGATAAATCATCTATTATTTTACAACTAAACATGGTATAAACTCATAATAAAATCAATTTCAAGATTAGTTATATCTTATACCTCGTTTTGAACGAGCCCTTAGAACCTAGAAAATGAGTTTTGGCAAAACAGGGCTGTCAGTCAGGCTGTTAGCCTTTGATTACTATTCAATTTACATACTGAAACAGAGTAATTTTTATAACTGACAAATTTTCGAGCATCAGTTGTTCATGGTTAGAAAATCCTGAATGCAGGGTTCATGATTCGAAGTTTGTGGATAAAGGATTTTCGTTTTACCTTTCTCTAGTTATGCATTGGACTTTTGAACATGTGACATACACCTAACACACGCATCATGCGTAGAGTGTTATGCTAGACCAAATCCTTTGGTGCATAAAGGAGAGTTTGGTTCTTGTATATTCAATGTATATATCAACTATACTTAAGTAGTTCATCGCTGAATTCAAAAGGGCTTTTGGAATGAAGATAAAATTTGGATAGATGGTTGTTCCATGCAATGTGCTTATGTTAATGTAGTTGATTTTCCATCCGGTGTTTGGTACCTACATTTGTTCTAACTATGTTCATATCACGCATTTCAAGGTCCATTCTATGGGGTTGTGCTCCCAATAGGTTTTTTTTTTATCTATACTCAGGGCTTGAACCCAAGATCCTGGTTAATGGTTAAGTGTAAATGTTTGAGTTAATGTTTGTTTGCTCTTAATTTTACATAAACATTTTTATTGCGTTCCACATCTAGGAGTGTAATCTAGTGGTGAATTCAGTGGAACGAGAACCAGGTTCAAAGCTTATAGCAGGCAAAAGAATTAAGGCGATTTTTTTCAATTTGTATAAATCGACTAAACCTTAGGTGTGTTGACTTGTACTTATTGGAGTGAGGTACTAGGTGGCGGAATAGTGGAACTGCATGTGAGCTGGCTCAGTTACCATCTTAAAAAAAAAAGAAATGCTACTTATTAATTTATTGTACATGGTAAAGCTATTGTTTATGAATATACAAAACCATTTATACTGCATATAAACTTGACCAGATCCATCCCCTTCTACTGCCACTATTCCTCAGTATTCATGTGGAAAGATTTCTGAATTACGATAGTTGATAATCCATAGTTAGTATATGGAATCTCTGAAGTTGACCAATTTTTGTAGGATGGTGTTGAGGTATTTTTTAGGATGAAGAGAACCACCAAGCTGAGGAAGATCATGAATGCTTACTGTAATAGGCAATCAATGGACATCAATGCTATTGCCTTCTTGTTTGATGGTCATTCTCTCAAGGCTGAGTAGACTCCTGCTGAGGTTTTTCTTTCTTCCCTTTTCTTCACCAACCAATGCTCCTTTTCCTGTTTCTCGTCAAGACATTTCCCTACGCTTCATCTAATCAGTAATATGTTGTCTCATCACTTCTCTTTACATATTCTTTTTGACAACTCGAGATGGAGGATGGGGCTGAAATTGATGCTATTTTGCATCGGACTGGTGGTAGATCTGGGGTTTAGCTTAATATCTTAGGGGTTTGGGAAATTATAAATTAGATTATCTTTGGTGTATATTGCCGAGCTATTTAGAATGTGTATGTTATTTCGTACTCCGGTGATTTGATAATGAATTGCTTATGGATGGTCAGACTTTTAGATCATTGTATCTAGTAAATTGTCCTTTTATTAGCTCTTGGTGTTTGATATATTCTTGCTATGATCAATTTCTGAGCAGGGAAAACAAACTTTCCTCTATGATATCTATTATTAGAGATTTAGAGGTCTTGCAAAATTGGCTTGAAGCAAAGCTAACTAATTGCTATCGCTTATTATATATATTGCTTTCCCATCATAGAAGTATGCTATGTATAACTAGAAACTCATTGATCACAGAAATTCTGCCTCTTAAATTACTTTATATACATTGATAAGGTTGTGGAGAGTGGTATTCACGGATCGGTTCGGATTGGTTATTGGTCAAAATTCAAATCCAATCAACCTAATCGGTTTTTAAATTCTCAAAATCAAACCAAACCAATTATAATATATATTTATTGATTTTGATTGGTTTTATTCGGTCATTTAGTTATTAACCATACACAAAAATAAAAGTAGTGATACATTCAAAACAGGAAAAAAGTGACAATGATACATTCAAAACAAAAAATAATTAGAACAACTGATATTATAGAATTTTGGATCACAAATTTACTATGAATAAGGTTTTAAAATTCATCATTATGGTATGAAAAGAAGAGATAGTGACATATCTAGTCCTACCAAGAATTGTCCTATACGTGAATTATTAAGATAAATGTTTTTAGCTTCAGTATTTATTCTTTCATAAATAGATTAAAAAATAAAATTTGATGAAAATATATAAAAGATCTTTAAAATTATTTTTACATATAATTATAAAATATATGTATATAATTTGTCGGTTTGATTTGGTTATTTCTTTGATATTTTCTAACAAATCCAAACCCAAGCTATACATGATCGATTGTTAAAAATCAAACCAAATCCAAATTATTTGAATTTGGTTTGATTTTTTTATTTTTGATTTGGATCAATTTTTATCCAAACCGTGAACATCCCTAGTCGTAAGTATTCCTTCTTCCTTGATGGTCTCGGGTTTGAGCTTTGGGTATAAAGTTGTGTTTTGTACTGACTTTTTCGCTCTCCAGTGTGATATTTTTCATCTTGAGCTCTGATCGGTACCTAATACAGATATCAGATATTGAAAAGAAACCCCGAAAAAGTTACTTCGTTTATGCAATGTCAATTCTCTAATCGCAATATTAAATAAGAGAATAGATTGCAATAAATGGTGAATCTATTTACTTTATTAACAATTGAGCTATATATGGATTTGTCTAATATGGTCATCATTAGGTGTTAGGGGTGACAAAATTATCCTAAGAAGACACGATCTTTCAATCCTTTTAGGACTGAGTAGTCGATGTCCTTAATTCATTCATATGTTAACTCAATCAATTCTTTTGGCCCATCTAAAAATTAGACTACTTTGGACTAAAACTGTAACCTAGGAAAACCCATTAAATTTTTTGTTAAACTACTTTTTACCTTTATAAATATTTTATCAAAAACATTCTTCGAAGATAGAGGTAAGACCTCACAAGTGAGATTACACTAGCGAGAGTGGTAAGTGTTCTGTAAAATTAGTTGAGGTGTGTGCAAGCTGGTTCAGAAACTATGATTATAAGTTGAGCTATGACCTATTGCTTAGACCATCTTGATCTAGTTCATTTCAGTCTAAGTAATATTTGAGTTGACATACTGTACAAATTCTTTCTAACACGTTCGTGTGACATCTTTAATTGCCATAAAGATATGTCCTTAATTTGGAGTTGTTGCTGGCAAAACTAGACCTTAAAAGTATCAATGACATAGATATATATTACAGAATTTTTCAATCAAGAATTGTAATACCCAGTAAAATTATCAAAATACCCCTAGAGGAGAGAAGTACGCATAACATATCTTGACATGCTCCGATGAAAAATCTGAGGCTGAATATACAATTAGCATGAATAACTCAGTGGGAAAACGGTATCGATTGATTTTTAGAGCTACCGGATCAGAAGATAATTTTTCGATGGAAAAACAAAAGACAGTGAGGGTGTGCGACAGGTGTGCGATGTGCACCTGCCGTGGACCAACACTTTATTTTGTTCCATAAATTTTATACGGGATAGGAAAACTTGTGCAGAGAATTTTTAGTGAAAATCGCCCAAATTGCATAGTTCGCATCCCGAGATGGAGTGTCTTTTTTTTATTTCATGAGGGGCATTCTAGACCTTTCTCAACCCCTCCTAAACTCAAAAATAAATCTACATGGGTCGTTTTGAGAATAAAAAGAGTTTTAAAAACCCAATTCTAAGTCCTTTCTAAGTTCTTGAAAAAGACTAGGGCTAAAGAGAAGAGAAGAGGAGCATAAATTGAGGAGTTCGAGGAGAGTTCTTGAGGATTGATTGTTCAAAAGCTTCATACCAGGTATATAAGACTAAACTAAAGCATGAGATTGCTCTTCCATGTGTCCTATTGATGGTAACAGAAGAGTTGAGAGCCCACGAGTCCCCATACATGTTCTTGAAATACTTTCTTGATTACTCTCTTGAAAATTATATTATTACATGTATTTTCATTTGTCGAAGAGCATCATAAACTTGTTTTTCTTGAATTGAATATCTTTTATGAGATATTGTATAAACGTTATATGTTAATTTTGAAGGCATGCATGAATGAATCTAGGGATAGATTTTAGATCCATGACTTGCGAATATGGATTCTGATTGTGATGTGATCATGATAATAGGTTGATAGAACTTGATGGTCCATAATGTTCATAAATGAACTTTAATGATTTGTCTAATCGATTCTTCCCTAATGATTGGGTTTGAGCTCTTTGAGAGATTGATTGAGATAGAATTGATGAGATGATGAGAGTCTCTATGAGACTGATTGAGATTATTTGATTAGGATTGATGAGCTTATTGTAAGGACCAGGATTTTTGTATAGCTTTAGTGACACTTGAGATTTAGTTTCGAAAAGTTTTGGTCCAGGTTGACACCTTATGGAACCTCCAAGCTTGGTGTAACTTCACTTTCAAAGCTTCAATTAAAGCTTATTTATGTTGTTTAAAGCCATCATGGGTCTCCTACATATATTCAAGTTCAAAGGAATTTCATTGGCTAAGTTTTTCACAAGTATCGATACAAGGGTCAATTTGAAAAGGTCATATCTCTTAGTACAAATTGAACTGGTAGTCCACGACCTATCAAGTTAAATCCCTATGAATTAGTTTTCAAGGCAGTTGGCTTCACCTCATTTAGAGTTCGGATGAAGAAGTTATGCCCGTTTTCGTAAGACCCTTCTGTGCAGTGTTACCACAGGGGCCAGTAAATGGGCAGTGTGGCTTTTAATGAACCATCTGGGAATGGGTTTGGGCCTGAAACATCTAGTTTTTGCCTAAGTATTGGCGTACGATCAGTAGTATTAGTGTAGGGGTGGTCGTGTAGCGTTAGACATGCCGTTTGGCCTTCCATGATGTCTCCGGAGTAAAAAATATTCTAAGTATGGGATCACCGTCTCATAACTTTTTCTCAAAATTTTCCTAAGGTTGGGGTGACCGGAGCATCACACGGATCGTGTGGCTCCACATGGGTCGTTTATTGGTCTGTTTGGTGGTTTGTACTAAAAAATTCTAAGTGTTGGTTCAAGATAAAAAATTTCTAGAAAATTTATCTAAGTGTGGGTTCAACTGCGGGTAAACGGACCGTGTAATAACACATGGACCATTTACCCTCCAGTCAAGTGACTTCTGGTAAATTTTTACACAGATTCATTAATGACGTTTTTGTAAATTCGATTATTTCTATTTGTCTTTTGGGAACTCCAAAGCAATTCTAAGGTCTTCTAAAGACGTAAAACCTATTTCAAATATTCAAACCTATCCCTCATAATTTAAATCTCTCAAAACACTCTCAAAGGCTTTGCACCAAAAGAACTCTTGGGATTTCAACATTTGATCGTAGTATTTCGAGTCTCCTTCAAATTGCTTTGGGGTTTCTTCATCTTAGTGAAGGTATGTGGGTTTGATCCTTGATTACCTTCCAATCAAGGAGACCCAAACTATTTTCAAGCAATTTTATAAATGTTTAGCTTACTTTAAATCGGGTTTTGAATATTATGATTCCTAAAATTCTATTTCTGCATGGGTAGTATTTATTTGATGATTTTATGGTGATTTAAATCATTCTATGAGGATTTATTTTGGATTTATGAAATTATAAGTATGTATATCCTCTTTAAGACTTGTTTATGCATGGGTGATTTTATGTTGGATTTAAATATGGATTTAATGGTGTATTTACTTTAATTTCACAATATATTATTGACTTTAGATTTAATCCTAATTACCCATGCCTTCTTCATATCATTTACAACATTTACATTCATGATATTGGACTGTTTTTGAGAAATTATGTTATGGGTTAAGTCCAATTATGTTCTATGATATGATTTTGATAAAATATTGGATATGACAAGATTGTGATCACATATATGTCTATTGATTATGGCTCTTTGAGCATTTTGGGTGCTTGCACCATTTTGTATATGAAATTATGTTTTGGCCTTTAAGCCTAAGAATGCATTGAAATGGTTTGGAAATGACTATAGTTTCTTGAAAGCATGTGTGTATATATATATATATATATACGTATCTGTATTCTTGGGATGATGACTTAGCACCGATAGAATGAGAGTTTCGCTCTCTTTCCTCGAACTATGTGCCTAGTATAGGTTTCCTTTCTGAAATGGGAGGCCTATAAGGAAAGATGCCTCTGAAATGGGGTTACCTGTAAGGAGGAGAAATGATATGATATGATATGAAATCCTGTCCAAAATGAGAGACCCGTAAGGAAGCTTGCTTCATACGAAATAAGAGGCCTGTAAGGTGAAGCAAGATTTACCCTTGCAAGTAGACCACCTCTTTACCAATGAGGGGTAATCATTGGGATTCTAAGTAGTAGCTCGCTTGGTCTTACTTAAGTCGGTTGAGGTCACATCCTCAATATACTGATATATGAGTATCATATGCACTTTATGCATCATGAAATTTTCATAGAATCTTGTTATATTACATCCTCTGATATTTGATTCGTTCTATATTATGTGTCTTGTTATCTAACATTGATATGCAGGTTTTGGGAAGTTCATGCATTGTATCCCGCATACTTTGTACATTCAAATGTACTAATGCATACTCTTGCCTACATGATTTCACCATGTAGGGACCGAGGACCTTGATAATCCGCCTTATGGCGCTTAGTTCGGATCCAAGTTTTCTTGTAGTGGTGAGTCTTATCTTCCAAGAACGATCCACCAGCTATCTACCAATGCTACTTTAATTTCTTTATGTATTTGAGGGTGAGCTCGGGAATGTCTTGGCCCCTAACCCATCTATGTAGAGACATTCTTGGACACCTTGTAAACATCTTTACATTATATGTCATGAGCTATGGTTAAGTGTATGTTATGCATTGGCTATCTTTAACTATCGACATGTGAGTTGGTTATGTGAGTTATGGTTTGGTTATATGTTTGATGGAAAGATGCTAAGTCACGAATTGTCCCTATAGTGTGAGTCCTACATACCCGCCTCTTAGTATTTATGTGTTATGTGCTATGTTAACTCATGTTAATCCCTTCTTTATGATTCCACCATAGTGTGAGTCCTACTTTCCCATCCCTTAGAACTATGTGTTGATTGTTGAATACACTTCTGAACCGATGATGCGAGTTTTGGTATCTTTAGGTTTGTTTGGGGACTCTCGGGTTCCCATTCGCTGTGTCACATCTAGGTCCTAGGTCCGAGTCATGATACTTATGAGAATTGAGTCTTAGGAGGAGTATCAATCACCAAAATGAGTAACAATAAATCAAACTCACACTCATTAAATACGTTGCACCATTACCTTACATTGAGGTTCCCTCTTGAGCAGAAGTCCCTGAAATCAATAGAGGACTTGTTGATGGATGGATCCCTAGTGGATTTGATTCGTTTCTTACCTGGCAAGTACGAAATGACTGTGGCAACACCAACGGGATTGTTATACAACTACTGTCTCAAAAGTGATTGTTGTCAGATAAGAGAAACTCCCAGAAAGTTCCCATCTCAAGTACTCTGAGTCGAGTTGTGTTCCATTGAGATGAGATGAGTTGGGTTGATTGACGAGGTTTGATTGATTGATGGGTCACTTGTCTATACTTTATTCTTGCTTTAGATAGATTTTGATATTCTGATTAGGTATTATTTTGAGTTGATGTTGTTTCTACATTATTCTACCTATTTCTGTTTCATACAGCTATTTAACATACTGATACATTCCATGTATTGATGTCCCCTTTTGGACTGCATCATTTTTATGATGCAGAGGCTGGTACTAGAGATCATCAACATGCGCACTGTTGAGGGTCTAGTATTTCAGCAAAGTTGGTGAGCCTCTTTTACTTCGGGGGATCATTGCATTTATTTTCATCTTGCTTATTAGAGTTAGACTTTCAAATAGCTTTACTTTATTTTGGGGTATTCATGGGTCTGTCATTGGCACCACTTGATAGTGATAGAGACTTGATAGACTAGACTTGAGTATTGATGTTAAGAATTGTTGACCTAGCTTATTTCAAAGTAGCCTATTTTATTTATATTGTTTTGAGATTTAGATTGCTTACCCTTATCTTTAGTCTTCTGCTGAGTTTTCTGAGTTACATATATTAAATAAATGGATTTGATGAGGCTAAGTGGTTCGCTTGAGGACTAGCAATAGACTCTGAGTACCGGTCACATCTAGGTGCCCTTTCGGGGAGTGACAAACTTGGTATCAGAGCACAGAGTTCAAGTGTCTTGGGGAATCTATGAGACTGTGTCTAGTAGACTCATTATTGGTGTGAAGAGTTCCACATCCATAATAGGGACGCTATAGGACATTAGGAATTGTTTCACTTCTTTCATGTTCTAAATCATGCGATGCAGTTATACTCTATGAAAAGTTCTCTTCTAATTCATCCTCTATGTATTACATAGTTGTGATCATGCCACCCAGAAGAGACGTCAGAGGTAGAAAACGTGTCGTCCTCTATGTATTACATAGTTGTGATCATGCCACCCAGAAGAGCCGTCAGAGGTAGATAACGTGCCGTCCTCTATGTATTACATAGTTGTGATCATGCCACCCAGAAGAGCCGTCAGAGGTCGATGACATGCGGCCAGGCAGAATATTAACCCACCCAAGCCTCATGGACATGAGGAGCCCGTGAATCCAGCTGTCCCTATTGAATAGCCCCCACAAGATGAGATTTCTAATGTTGAGCTTCACCAGGCTATTCAAACTCTAGCCTAGGTTGTCACAGCACTTGCTATGAGGAAAGGAGTGGGTTGATAGGATGCATAGGACATATCTAGAGTTTGAGAATTCTTGAGGATAAATCCACCTGAGTTTACAGGGTCTACATCCACTGAGGATCCTGAGAACTAAATGGAGGATCTTCAAAAAGTGTACCAGGTGATGCATATGGCTAATGCTAATAAAGATGATCTGGCTGACTACCAGCTCAAGGGTTTGGCCAGACTATGTTTCAATCAATGGAAAAAGGGCATAGGAGAGGAAGCCCCGTTGCTAACTTAGGCGGTGTTCAAGGAAGCTTTCTTGGGGATGTTCTTTCCAAGATGACGAAGGGGGCTAAGGTAAGAGAGTTATTGAATCTAAAACAGGGCTTTATGAATTTGTAAGAGTATTGACTTAAGTTCACTCAGCTATCTCGCTATTCTCTGGACATGGTTGCTAATATGAAGGGGAGAATAGGGATGTATGTTGATGGACTAAACAGAGGGCCAAAGAAAGATGGGAGGGCAGCGATGCTTATGAGTGATATAGACATCGAAAGGTTGATGACTTATGTGCAAAAAGCTGATGAAGAGAGACAGCATGACAGAGAAGAGTTCAGAGGTAAGATGGCTAAGATATCAGTCACGAGGTCAGAAAGAGAGGAAACAGTAACAAATTCTAGTCAGGGATTTCACCATCATCTGCTAGTGTACCTGCGCCCATAACCAGGAATGATTATAAGTCTCAGAATGTTGGAGCCCATGGATCGCAGTCACAAGCTAGTGTGGCTCAAGGTTCACAAGGTAAACCACCATGTGGTAAGTGTGGCAAATTACACTTAGGTAAATGTTGTGAAGGGAATGATGTATGCTACAAGTGTGGCCAAGTAGGTGATTTCCAGAGAGAGTGTCCAAAGTGGGATTACCAGGATCAATCTTCTGTACTAGCCCCGCCAGCTAGAGGAACCCAGAGAGGTATTACATCAGGTGCAAGTGGAGCTACAAATCGTTTTTATGCCATGGGTAGTTGCCAAGATCAGGAGAACTCCCCAGATGTTGTGATGGGTATGATTTGAGTCTTTTCTCTTGATTATTATGTGTTGATGGATCCTGGTGCCACATTGTCATTTGTAACTCCTTATGTGGTCGTTAGATTTGGTAGAACCCCTGAGAGTCTTCTTGAACCCTTTGATGTTTCTACTCCAATGGGTAAGTTTATTCAAGATGGGAGAATCTATAGAGCTTGTATAGTGTCCATCCATTATAAGGATACTCTTGTTGATCTGGTTGAGTTAGAGATGATTGATTTCGATGTGATCCTTTGCTTCATGCCTATTATGCCTCCATTGATTATAGAGCCCAAACCATTAAGTTCCAATTCCTGAATAAATCGATTCTAGAGTGGAGGGGTGATTCTATCACACCTAGGGGAAAGTTTATCTCCCACCTTAGGGGCAAAAAACTAATTTCCAAAGGTTGTATCTATCACCTCGTGCAAACTAAGCCTGATGATGTTGGGTCTCCTATTCTTGATTTAGTCCCGATTGTAAATGAGTTTCCTGAGGAACTGCCTGGAGTCCCTTCTGATAGGGAAATTTACTTTAGGATTGATGTTCTTCCCGATACTCAACCAATATCAATTCCACCTTATAGGATGGCCCCACTGAGATAAAAAAGCAATTGAGAGATCTGTTAACAAGGGCTTTGTAAGGCCGGTTGTTTCTCCTTGGGTGTCCCTATCCTATTCGTGCGAAAGAAAGATGGATCTCTCTGAATGTGTATTGACTATAGCCAACTGAACAAGGTCATAATAAAGAATAAATATCCTTACCCAAGGATAGATGATCTATTTGACCAACTTCAGGATGCCTCTTGTTTTTCAAAGATAGACCTCAAATCTTGCTACCATCAGTGGAAGTGAGGGAATGTGATATTCTAAAGACAGCCTTTAGGACTAGATATGGCCATTTTGAGTTCTTGGTCATGTCCTTTGGGTTGACGAATGCACCTGAAGCCTTCATGGACTTGATGAATAGGGTGTTCAAACAATACCTTGACATGTTTGTGATTGTGTTCATTGACGACATATTGGTGTATTCGAGAGATGAGGAGGATCATGACAATCATCTCAAAGTTGTCCTTCAAACTCTTAAGGACCATGAGTTGTATGCAAAGTTCTCTAAATGTGAGTTCTGTCTTAAGTCAGTGGCTTTCCTAGGCCATGTTATTTTGGGTGATGGTATTTAAGTAGACGCTCAAAAGATTAAAGGGGTTAAGAAATGGCCCAGACTGACCTCTTTAACTGATATAAGAAGATTCTGGGATTGACAGGCTACTTCTGGAGACTTGTTGATGAATTTGCTTTCCTATCCGCACCATTGACCAAATTGACTCAGAAAAAGGTCAAGTTTCAGTGGTTCGACGAATATGAGAAGAGTTTCCAAGAGTTGAAGACTTGGCTGACAACTGCACCAGTTTTAACCTTGCCCAATAGGACAAAGGACTTTGTAATCTATTGTGATTAGCTAAGGTATTTCTCTGGGTTACCCTATATCTTGGCATGTGAAGTTCTCTCTCCCCATTTTGTTGATTCTTTGGATAGAAGTATCAAAATGAAATATAGAAAATAGAGTTGAAGGTTTAAAATGGAACGAGGTTGAGTTGGAGTGCCAAAATGAAATATAAAAAATAGAGTTTGAGGGTTAAAATGGAACAAGGTTGAGTTAGAGTGCCAAAATGACATTTGAGGCCAAGTTTAAGGGCCTAGAGATATGTTTGGCCATTTATATATATGTATACACACACAACACACTATATTAAAAGCGTGACGGATTTTAGAAAGGTTGTTTGAGCTTTTTGTCGTTCATTAAATAATTTGTTTTAGATAAAATCATCTTTTCACTATTTTCTTAATTTATTATCTAGTCACTTATTTATTTAGTTTTAAGATTCACTTTTGGAGTATAATTTCTCTATATTTAGAATTCACTTTTAATTTAGGACTATTTTATGTAAATAATTAACTAAAATTTTGACTATCAAATATTTTGTTAATAAAAATATGTAATATAACAAATTTAAAAAGAACAAAATTCAATAAAATCATGCTGAAAACATTAAACTTCTTTTTTATATTTAGTAATTTTTTGTTACATTAAATTTTAATCAATGAATTATTTAACTTCTATTTATTCAAGTCTAAATCATTACTTTATATATTCAAAAACTATAACATATCTATATTATATGCAATTGAATTGATTTTCTCATCTTTGTCGTTTCACACTAGACTAAACTATTGCATCGTACAAATAGTATTTATTTAATTTTTATATAAATATTATATTTATTTAATGGCAAGTACTTGTAATGACCCCGAAATTTTGCCTACTTGAGTTGGAATAGTGTAAGGAGAAATTTTTTAAAAAATGAATGGGGGATTGTTGATGCATTTTTTTTTAACATTATGATTGCATCTTTTTTTAAGGCACAATATACAAATTTGACCCTAAACTTGGAGTGAAATTATAAGTTGGAACTCCAACTTTCAAAGTGCACAAATAGGCACTCCAACTTACCAATTCCTGAACATTTAAACACAACTTGCTGACCTGGCACAACATGTGTTTAACACGCAAATGAGGCGCGTATGAGGAGCATTTATGACGGTTTCAACGTTAAAAAAAGAATGGATTGACCCTTTTACCCCTACTACATGTCTTCATATATATACTATTTATTTTCAAATTAAAAAACACTTTCTTCTTCTTTTCAGCATTTTTCTCTCCATTGTTTTTACACATTTTTAATCTTTTTTGATAAAAAATGAATTCAAATATTTTGTCATTGTGAAAAAAGAGCTATAATGAAGATTTTTTGGTCCGCAAATAATCCAGGTCATTGGTTTCTTGGATGAGAAGATGGTCGAATATGATATGTCAATTTTTTTTCTTAAATTTTAAATTATAATATTCAAGATTCAATTTTTTTGTTTAAATTTTATATTTTTAATATTCAAGATTCTTTTATTTGTTTAAATTTTAAATTTTAATATTCAAGATTCACTTTTTTTGTTTAAATTTTATTTTTTTCATTTTTTTAGGAATACCACGTGTAAAATCAGAATGCAACGTGTCAAGGTTCAACTTGCGTGGACGAACGTGGCATCACAGCATTGAACGAAAAAAATATCAGCTCGATTGTAACTCATGCGCTTAGGCAACTTGGACCTTGTGTTTAAATGTTCAGGAATGACAAGTTGGAGTGCCTATTTGTGCATGTTGAAAGTTTAAATGCCAACTTATAATTTCTCTCCAAATTTAGGATCAAATTGTGTATTGTGCCTTTTTTAATGTCGTCCGAATAATCTATCCACTTTTTTAGTGGATTGGACAATATCAATTCTTTAATATTTCTCATTATATTATTTTAATATTATCCTTTACGTTATTGCTTCATTAATGAGCAAGTGCAGCATTAGGAGCTATTGCTCCACTGATGCATTATTTTTCACTTATATTTTAAATAAATTATTTTTCTTATCATGGATGATCTTTTAAGAAGTATATGGCATGTTGTTGTGTCTATATATATCATAGTTATTTGCTGCATTGAGGACATCCAGACAGAGAGGAAAAAAACATGAGAAAAACATAAGGAAAACTTATAGTTTTTCATAATATTTTAGAGTTCTATTAGTTGAAGGGAGGTGCTTTATTGTGTCGAGCTTCAACAATTTATTCTTGTAAGTTGCTCCTATTTTCTAAATCTTTTATAATAAAATATTTTACATAAATTAGTTTATTTTCGTATACCTTTAAGTACTTTATTATGGGAATATTATTTATGGTGAGTGATAAATTTATCTTGATGTATAAAAGTTAAATCGAAGACTCTACATGTCATTTTATTTACTTGAGTTAGAGATTTAAAAGAAGTTGTTGACGAGGAAGTTCTTTTTATTCTTTTGCTATTATATGGGAATTTTACTACTTGAAATTCTATTATGTTTTAAAATTTATGTTCTATGTGAAATGAGTTTATATGAAGTTAAGTTGACGTTAATATGACGAATTGAGAATACTTGAATCGTGGAACATAAAAACATGTTACATTATAAACTTGTTTATATAACATGATGAGTAAGGTTAAAAGAGTCAAAATGATCATTTGAATTGAGTCGAGAATGATAAGTTACATGATTGTTGAGTTGACTAGATTGAGTACATGTATGTGATTGAATGAATTGAGGAACCTTTGAGACGAATTGAGATAACTCTATGAGGTTGAGGATGAGAGTATTGAGGATTGAGTTACATGATGATTTGAGCATGTCTGAGCGGGGAGCGAGTATATTTTTCCTTTAACCCCTAGAACTATGTTGCTAGCATAGGATAGTCATACAACATCATTCTGGTGACTTGTCCCGCAAGTGGAAATATACCCTGGATCTAAGAGAGAGTTGACCGTCCTATTCCGTGGCATGTATAGGTATGTCGGTTAATAGAAACTCCTAACCAACTTTAATCGAATATAAGATTTACAAATTTGAGTTTACTTTCACTATATATATATATATATTGTTTGAATGTATGAAATGTTCTAAACTGTTATATACTCAGTGGAGCATGAGTTGAGGAGTCGAGGTGAGTATTCTTGAGCTGCTTATTATTATTATTATTATTATTATTATTATTATTATTATT
>JAABOM020043614.1:0-16303 GCA_011800125.2 Solanum clarkiae | reverse complement strand
ATAATAATAATAATAATAATAATAATAATAATAATAATAATAATAATAATAATAATAATAATAATAATAATAGTAAGTAAGGAAGGACATTTTAAGAAAATAATGGGACCGATTCTCAAAATGGTCTAACGTGCTCTTACATGCAACCACCTCAAAAGAAGCTTGGAAGATTTTACAAAATTTTTTGCAAGGAATTGATAAAGTAAAAAAGATAAAACTTCAAATTCTAAGGGTTGATTTTGAAGTTTTAAAAATGAAAGAATCCGAATCCATTTCGAATTTCTGTTCAAAAGTGATGGCTGTTGTAAATCAACTAAGAAGGTACGAGGAAGAAGTAGATGATGTGCGAGTGGTAGAAAAGATATTTCACTATTTAATACCTAATTTTGATTATGTGGTCTATGCTATTGAGGAATCTAAAGATTTAGATTCTATGACAGTAGAGCAATTGGAAGGTTCTTTACAAGCCCATGAAGAAAAAATAAAAAAGAGAAAAGAAGAACCACTAGAACAACTTCTTAAGATTCAGGCATCCTTTAAATATTTTGAAGGTGAAACAAGTTATAGAAGAAATGGACAATGGCGAGGCTATGGTGGTTGTGGAAGAGGAAAAAAGTTATATTAATAAATATAACAATGAAGATAAGAGTCATCAATCATTCAGAGGTCGTGGCCGTGGTCAACAAAGAGGTAGAGGGCGTGGAGCCTATCAAGGTACCAATGGAATGACGTATGACAAATATAAAATTAAGTGTTATAACTGTCATAAATTTGGAGATTATTCTTGGGAATGTTGTAGTAACGTTGAAGAGAAAGCTAATCTTGTCGACAACAACAATGACGAAGATGAATCAACATTACTAATGATACTCAAAGAAGAAAATACAGATAATTGCAGTTCATAGTATCTTGACAATAGAGAAAGCAATCATATGTGTGGACACAAAAGCATGTTTGTGGAGATAAAGAAGACAGTGAAAAGTAATGTGTCTTTTAGAGATACCTCAAAGATCCATATTGAAGGGATAGGTACTATTCTAATATCTTATAAAGATGGTGGTCATAAATTGATTAATGAAGTTTATTATATGCCAAAATTGAAAAATAATATCTTGTGTTTGAGTCAACTTCTTGAAAAAGGATATGATATTCATATGAAAAATATGCATTTTTGGCTTAGAAATTCAAGTAACAATTTAATCTCTAAAGTACATATGGCAAAGAATAGGTTGTTCCCTTTGAATCTTAAAAACGTTGATACAAAGTATTTGAAAGCTAATGTGCAAGATGACTCATAGTGTTGGCACATGCGATTTGGGCACTTGAATTTTGAAGCATTCAAATCAATTGGAGATAAGAACATGGTTGATGAAATTTCGTCAATTAACCATCCAAATCAATTGTGTGAAGCTTGTCTTCTTGGAAAACATGCAAGGAAGAGTTTCTCGAAGGAAATCACATCAAGAACAACTAAGTCACTCCAACTTATTCACACGGATATGTATGGACCAATTGATCCACCTTCTTTTGGTAAAAGTAAATACTTCTTGCTTTTTATTGATGATTTCAGTAGAAAGACTTGAGTATATTTTTTGAAGCAAAAATCTAAAATTTTTGTTTCTTTTAAAAATTTTAAAGCACTTGTAGAAAAAGAAAGTGATAGTGAAATTAAAGCACTAAGGCCTGATAGATGAGGCGAATTCACTTCAAAAGAATTTAATGACTTTTGTCAATCTCATGGAATTCATCCCCCTCTAAGGGTACCTTACTCTCCCCAACAAAATAGAGTTGCAGAAAGAAAGAATAGAACAATTCTTAGTATGACTAAATGTATGTTGAAAGCTAAAAATATGCCAAAAGAATTTTGGGTCGAAGCTGTTTCTTGTGCAGTTTATTTGAGCAATAGATCTCCAACAAGAAATATGAGAGACCAAATGCTTCAAGAAGCATGGAGTGGAAGAAACGCAAGTGTCAAGCACTTGAGAATCTTTGGAAGCATAACTTATGCTCATGTTCCACATCAAGGGAGAGCTAAACTTGATAATCGAAGTGTCAAATATGTGTTTGTTGGCTATGATTCAAGTTCAAAGGGCTAAAAGCTATACAATCCAAACAATAACAAGGTGGTGGTGATCGTGATGTTGAATTTGATGAAGCAGCAGCATAGAATTGGGAAGCTTAGGAAGAAAAAACGTATGATTTTCTTCCATACACTGGAGATGAAGAAGAACATGAGATATTACCACTTACACAAGATGCAACCCCACCTCCTTCACCAACAATTGTTGCATCTCCATCCATGCAAGAGAGTTCAAGTGAAAGGCCTCATAGGATGAAGAGCATCCAAGAACTCTATGATAACACATATGAAGTTACTAATTTTAATTTTTTGTGTTGTCTCTTTGCTGATAGTGAACCAATGAATTTTGATGAAGGTGTTACAAGGTGGAGACATGTCATGGAGGAGGAAATCCAATCAATAGAAAAGAACAACACTTGGGAGTTAACAACTCTTCCCAAGAATCATCAAGCAATGGGAGTCAAAGGGGTATACAAAAAGAAGAAAAGAAAAATTAAAATTAAGGGAGAGATTTGTGAGAGCTAAAATCATCAATTGCCACAAGTTTGTAGCAATATCAAATTAGTTTACCTATAAGTTTGATTTGTCAAATTTGATAAGCAAAGAAATTTTCAAGAAATTAGCTATTGATTTTGTCAAAATTGTTAGGCAAGAAAAATCTAAAAGTTAGGTATAAGTTTGGTATAAGTTTGATTTTGTTGTATTTCATTGATGTCATGACATAAAGTGGTGTAGTATTTTTCTATAAATATGGGAGTTTTACTCATTTGTAGTAACACCAAAACAGAGAGAGCAAAAGAAAGAAGAAAGAGTCATCCACAAGCTATTTTAGTTTGTGAGAAAAATAGTGTGGAAGTAAAATTATTGTAAGTTGTGTGAAATAAAAGAGTGTTTGTTGTTATACAAAGAAGAGTTATTTTTGACACTACCAAGTTATCATCCATACTATTATATCATATTTACTCCATTGTAGTATTTAATGTCGTGACTTTTTTGTATCGCTACTTAGCAAAAATATTTTGAACGTAATTATTATTTTTTCCAACAAAAGCAGGGGTTGAAAAGGTTGATCGGCTGATGTGACACTTTTATTTGATTGAGTGAATTGGAATGTTGAAACAGGGGTTGAAAAGGTTAGTCGGCTGATTATGGAATGGCGAGGCACTATTTTGGGGCTTAGATGTGAAACAATAGAAAAGGGAAAATTAAGGAATTTAGACAAATACATTGTCAACAGATTGAAGGAATATTTTTATCCTAGGGATGTAATTGAAGGGACACAACGGTTTGAAGGGGCACAAGAGTGGAAGAAATGGAGTTAAAGGTTAAAATAACTAGGAAAAAAATACAAAAGTGAGAAAAATACAAAAGAAAATTCCTTAGTTCTAAGGCTGCCACATAGGCGAGGTTAACATCCTCTTTTGTATATATATACACACACTAAGTAATCTTCCCCGCGCTTTGTACGGGCACAAATAACCTTTAAGGTTTTGAACATCCCTTTCAATATTCAACTTAATTAAATGTGATAAATTCTAATAAAATTGTAGATTTTAAGAATATTTGAACAAAATTAGATGATTTGACATTATCACATTGTAAATATATAATGAATAATTAAAAATATCTTGATATCTAAATTTTTATTTTTTATTTTTTTACATATTTTATCATGATATTTGTTTGGTGATATAATTATCTTCTTATAATATTGATTGATCTTTTTATAAAAATTAGTTAAGTATTCTTTATATCTTTTTGAATGTGAAAAGTATTTGTTAATTTTATGGGTAGAATATACTCTCTTTCAAAAACTCATATGCGTGAAAGTTTTATAAAACCAATGTAGAGTTAAATAAGTTAGACACGTTCAAAAATCTATACCACACCAATAGAAATAAAAAAACTAACAGACACAAATTACTTGTTTAAGGCCAAATGCTCACCACTCATTGACGTTGATCCTTTGTTGTTCCAACAAAATCTGTAGAAGGAGAAAAAGATATACTTGAAACAATAGAAAAACGATCTCCTTGACCCCTTTTGAAATTTCATTTTTCCTTATACTACTGCTTAAGCCCCTCTAGCAGCCTCTTGCTTCATATGTGCAACTTTACAACTTCTTCGAAATATGTATGTATACTAGCTACATTATGAGAATACAAGTATATTAAAAAAATTATATTCTAAAATCATGTAAAGAAGATATTATTAAATATGGAAAAATAGAAAATAAATTGAACCTAGATAGCTCAAACTCTCTGCAATGACTTAAGGCAGAAAGGACAAGAGATCCATTTTAATAGATAGAACTTTTGTATCTTAAGTTAAAACTTTCATTTAGAGTTAAGTTTTATTTCATAGTAATTCCTCGAATTAAGTGAACATGCCAGGTCATAAAATAAAAAGGCTTTAAAAAGTACCATAATGATAAATATAATTCATGCCAAAGATAGTGATAATTCACCCCAAAAATATTTAGAGGGGCCAAATGAGGAGAGATAAGGGGAAAAAAAGAGTGAAAGCCTTGTCCAAGTGAGATGTATATATGTTAAAATGAAAATAATCAATACAAATACTGAAGAAGACAACAAAATAGCAAACAACGCGTACATTAAAAGGAACTATGAGATAGCCAATGATAACAACAAAAGTTTCTGGAAAAAAAAAAGACACATGTTCTGAAATAATATACCTTAAAGAATTGATCATCACTTCAATCAACTTTCAAAAGTTAAAAGTACTCGTAACATATTTGGAGAAAAATAGTCAAATTTGTTGTGAAGGAAAATGGGAGATTTCTAAAATAACAAAGTTGAGGCGTTCTGAAAATAAAAATACAGTGCATAGAAAAGACATGTATATATTAGAAAAGAAAAAAGAGGCAGAGTTTAATATAAAAAATCACTAACTTGCCGAATTAAAAGGAAGGCGGGAGAAAGACCGACGCTGGAAGAATATGAGCATCAGTTGATTTAGTGACACCATAACGTGAAGGGTTGATGATAATCATGCCAGCCTTCACAGCTCTTCCTTTACGAACACCGGAAACGGGGCCACCTGAAAGACATATGGCTATCTTTCCTCTTATGGCAGGGTCAGTGAATGAACCTAGTCTGCTATAGGGGTTTTTAGATTGATCTTCTATATCTTTTCCAGCATCAAATGTTGAGTTGGAAATCTTTGGACGATACGCTGTTGAGAGTAGTAGAACTAATTAGAAGTTAGTTGTGTGTTAGTTAGCAATTAAATATAAATTGTAGTTAGTAATGGAGTTAGTTAGAAGGGTAAAATAGTAAATTGCTTAGTCAATTAGGGTGTATATATACATTCTAACTCATGTACTTGTAACAGTTCTTCATTCTTTCAAAAGGGGAAAACAGAACATTTCTTCTTCCCAAAGCTACGCTCCTCACATTCTCTGAGATTTCTATTCTTGCGTGTTTGCATGTGATTCTTCCGTGCACTGTGAGAGTTTGAACATGGTATTAGAGCGGAAGATCGGTTGAATGAGCTGTGCAGGCGATTTGATTGAGCTAGGTCAAAGCCAAATCAGATAACTACGGCAGATGAAGGCGAAACTGCAGCTACAAGAAGCGCTAGGCCAAGCACAGTCATCGATGCAAATCACCCTCTGTTTTTGCACCCATGTGACACCCCAGGTAGCACACTTATTTCGTTTCAACTCATTGGCCCAGAAAATTATGCGTTGTGGAGTAGATCTATGAGAATAGGGCTTGTAGGGAAGAGAAAAATGGGGTTTGTTGATGGAAGACATGCGAAAGAGAAGTTTGACGATTCACTCCATGAATTGTGGTAGAAAGTGAATGCTATAGTCCTTTCTTGGATTATGAATTCTGTGAGCAAGGAACTGGTGAGCTGTGTGGAATATGCTTCTAGTGCATGCACAGTCTGGAATGATTCAAAGGAAAGGTTTGACAAGGAGAATGAATCCAGAGTATTTCAGTTGTACAAAGAAATCGCAACACTGACCCAGGGGACATCGACCATATCAAGCTACTTCACTAGGTTAAAAGACTTATGGGTAGAGTTTAATTCACTAGTGCCATGTCCTGGTTGTGAATGTGCAGGATCCAGGAGGTATGTGGAACATTATCAGTATCAATGACTGTTACAGTTCTTGACAAGGTTAAACAAAACATATTCACAAGTGAGAAGTCAAATTCTATTGATGACTCCAGTCCCTAACATCAACAAAGCATATGCAATGTTGATATCCGAAGAAAGTCAAAGGAACTTGGGAAAATCAGTTGAAGAATTAAGCAGCACAGCCTTGTTCAGCAACAAAATAGGGCTGAATCAATATAATATGGGTGGAGCTGGTAATTCAACAAAAGGGAATCAGAATAGTCATGACAGGGGAAGCTATAAGGGGAAGAATACATATCTGTTCTGTGACTTCTGCAAATGGAAAGGACATACAAGGGAGAATTGTTATAAACTCCATGGATATCCAACAGATCACAAACAGAGGAGGAGGAACACATATCCACAACAACACACAGCTAATGTAGTGACAAACTCAACTACCCATAATTTAGTTCAGATGGAACATTCTCAGCCTCAGCCAGTGCCAAGCTCAAATCAGGGAGGAGGAATGATGTTCACTGAGGAACAATATGACCAAATTTTGAAGCTGTTACACAAGGAGATGCCACCTGAGTCTGATAAGACAGGTATGCATCAAATATTCTTAGCTACCAACAGTGCAGCATTTAGAAAATGGATAATTGATTCAGGAGCCTCCAACCATATGGTGCACAGCCAGGAGTTACTGAATAGAATTAAACAGATTACTAAGGAGAACATCAGGAGAGTGTACTTGCCAAATGGGAATACATTTGAGATAGCATGTGTGGGAAATTGCACATAAGATAGTGGAGATACTATCACAAATGTGCTATGCATCCCTAAGTTTAAGCACAACCTATTATCAATCTCAAAGTTAACCAAGGACCTAAACTGTGTTGTTACTTTCTTTCCTGATTTATGTGTCATGCAGGATTTGTTAACTGGAATGGTGAGGGGGATTAGTAAAGAAGCTGATGGCTTGTACAACATTCACCTACCAGTAAAGAAAGAAGAAAATGTCAAGACAATAAATGCAAATACAGTCAACAAAGGAAGTATGGATAAAGATGAAGATATAGAGTTATGGCATAGAAGACTTGGACATGCTCCTGCCAGAGTACTATCTCAAATTCACACATTGAATCTTAATAAGACTTTCCATGATATACACAACATTACTGTTTGCCCTCTATCTAGGCAAACTAGATTACCATTTCCTAGTAATTCAAATAGAAGCACAAAAGTTTTTTCTATCATCCATGCAGATGTTTGGGGGCCTTATAGAGTTACTAGTCATGATAGTTCCAGGTTTTTTCTTACTATTGTAGACGATTGTAGTAGGATGACATATGTATACATGTTAAAAATGAAGACTGATGTAGTTGTTGTTCTCAGGCAGTTTTTCTCAATGATCAAAAATCAGTTTGGTGCACAACTTAAGATTTTCAGGAGTGACAATGGCTCTGAGTTTTTCAATAATAACTGTACTACATTGTTTCAGTATCATGGTGTTATTCACCAGAGTTCTTGTGTTTACACACCCCAGCAAAATGGATTGGTAGAAAGAAAACACAGACATATTTTAGAAGTAGCTAGGGCCATTCGTTTACAGGGATTCTTGCCATTAAAATTCTGGAATGAATGTGTGGATAATGCTGTTTACATAATCAACAGGATGCCTCTGCGGGTATTATCAGGCAAGTCACCATTTGAGGTGGTCTATGGCAGATCACTTTCTTTGCTTCACATGAGGATTATTGGTTGTCTATGCTTTGCAACTACTTTGCAAAGTGGAGATAAGTTCCACCCTAAATCAGTTGTTGTTGTACTGATGGGATATTCCTCCACTCAAAAGGGTTACAAGTTATTCAACTTGCTCACTAATACCAATTTTGTTAGCAGAGATGTCATATTCAGAGAACATGTCTTTCCTTTTTAATTATTTAAAGACAAGAAACTTCAAATATTCCCAAATGGAATCATCACTTCTCCTAGCACAGAAA
Source organism: Solanum clarkiae (assembly GCA_011800125.2). Lineage (NCBI taxonomy): Eukaryota > Viridiplantae > Streptophyta > Magnoliopsida > Solanales > Solanaceae > Solanum > Solanum clarkiae. The sequence continues at coordinate 8,128 of JAABOM020043614.1, read as the reverse complement.
TATTTACCATTCCACCATCCACTTTACTCACTCCTTTCAATACCTCTGACTATACATCCATACTCCCCACACCACCACCATCAGATACACCTTCATCACCTGTTTCACCATCTGTTCCCAGAAGATCAACCAGAACCAGAAATCCCCCTCCCTGGCTACAAGATTATGTCTGTGGCAAACACAGTGTCACTGCTTCAAATTGCCTTTACCCTATCCAATCCTATGTGTCTCACACCAACCTCAGCCCTCAATATCAGGTCTATCTGTCAAACATCACCCTTATCACAGAGCCATAGTCATATGAGGAAGCAGTTATAAATTCCTTGTGGGTAGAAGCTATGAATTTGGAGCTGGCAGCATCGCAGGACAACCAGACTTGGTCCCTAGTTGATCTCCCTCCTGGTAAAACTCCCATTGGATGCAAATGGGTGTTCAAAGTCAAATACAAAGCTGATGGTGATGTGGAGAGATACAAAGCAAGGCTGGTAGCTAAAGGATACAATCAACAAGCAGGCTTGGACTACCAAGAGATATTTTCCCCTGTTGTCAAGATGGTCACTATTAGATTGGTACTTGCCTCAGCTGCTGTAAATAAGTGGAGTCTACATCAAATGGACATCTACAATGCTTTTCTAAATGGTAACCTGCTAGAGGAAGTTTACATGTTGCCTCCACCTGGATTTGGCAGTCAAGGGGGGACTAAACAAGTGTGTAGACTGCACAAATCTTTGTATGGACTCAAACAAGCATCAAGCCAATGGAACTTGAAGTTGGTTGAGGTCCTGACTACTTCAGGTTTCATACAAAGCCACTTTGATTATTCCCTCTTCACAAGGAAAAGGGGAGATAGCATGGTGATTGTTCTAGTTTATGTAGATGACATGTTGGTCACAGGAAATGATTATGCACTAATATAGGAAGCCAAGGAAGCACTGCAAAAGAGCTTCAAGATCAAAGACCTGGGAGAGATGAAATATTTTCTTGGAATTGAAATTGCAAGATCAAAGGAAGGAATTCTCATGTACCAAAGGAAGTTTGCACTTGAATTGATCAATGAACTTGGGTTGGCAGGTTCCAAACCAGTGAACACTCCAATGAAGTGCAATCAAAAGTTAACTACAGCAGAGTATGATGAGTATATGGAGAACATGGTGACAGATGATGAACTAACTGACCCTAGGCCATATCAAAGACTGGTTGGGAAGCTGTTATACTTAACAATGACAAGGCCAGACATAACATATGTTGTACATGTCCTGAGCCAATTCATGCAAAGGCCAAAGAAATCTCATATGACAGCAGCACACAGAGTAGTAAGGTACATAAAAAATGAATCGGGGCTGGGAATCCTTTTGAGCTCAGAAAAGGCAACACAGCTGCAGGCATTTTGTGATGCAGATTGGGTAAGGTGCCCCAACTCAAGAAGATCAGTGACTGGATATGTGGTGAAGCTGGGCAAATCCTTGATATCCTGGAAGTCAAAAAAACAAAGTACTGTCTCCAGAAGCTCGGCAGAAGCTGAATACAGGAGTATGGCTGCAGTGGTTTCAGAAGTTTTATGGTTGTTGGGAGTCTGTAATGAGCAGAAAATGGACATCAAGATACCAGTTGAGGTAATTAATGATAGCAAGGCAGCAATTCAAATTGCTGCAAATCCTACATTTCATGAAAGAACTAAACACATAGAGATAGATTTACACTTCGTCAGGGAGAAGATCAAAGATGGAACAATCAAGACATTGCATATAGGCTCCAAAGATGAAGAGGCAGATCTGCTGACTAAAGCTCTAAGTAGAGCACAACACACACACCTCTTGGACAAGCTAGGAGTGTTAAACTTATTTACACTACCTAGCTTGAAGGGGGGGTGTTGAGAGTAGTAGAACTAATTAGGAGTTAGTTGTGTGTTAGTTAGCAATTAAATATAAATTGTAGATAGTAAAGGAGTTAGTTAGAAGGGTAAAATGGTAAATTGCTTAGTCAATTAGGGTGTATACATACATTCTAACTCATGTACTAGTAACAGTTCTTCATTCTTTCAAAAGGGGAAAACAGAACATTTCTTCTTCCCAAAGCTACGGTCCTCACATTCTCTGAGATTTCTCTTCTTGTGTGTTTGCATGTGATTCTTCTGTGCACTGTGAGAGTTTGAACATACGCAGATTCCCCTTCAAATCCCTCTCCTTTTCCAAGCTTAACAATAGCTTTTATCTTTTTATCAAGTGTGCTGGCACCTATAGTAAGAATCCACGGCACTGTATTTCCTATTATGCTTCGTCTCATTCTACCTCTCAATTGGTGCTAAAATAATATTGTTAAGGAACATCTTCGTCAACTAACTTCTACAATCTCCATATAAATTTTAATGCTACATTTATCCAGTTCCGATGGGTATGTTGTAGCTGTTGTTAATACATTTATCCATGCACTTCAGCTCAAGGGAAAGGAATAGTGGCAGGAGAGTCTTGGAGGATTAGAGCAGAAGATAGTCTAGATACTTTAGTTGGACCTTACCTAGGCTCAGCTTGATTGGAAGAGTAGCATTTTCCAAGTTGACGTACATACTTCCACTAAGGTCTGTGTATTCCTTATCTATCAGCTTAGAACTGCCTTAACAGTTAGTGTAATCCCCGAATGTGTTCCAACAGCAATACCCAGAGTTGTGCAACAAAACAACAGTGTAAAAGTTAGTGGCTGTTGTCTTCAACCTTTTCAAGAGGACCAATCTAAAAGAACCTTTTTTAAGATGCCATAAAGTATTGATCTTTCCTTTTAGATAATATCATCATATGATATGATATATAATTAAAAGTGTGAAGATTCTACGCTGAAAGTTGGATTACCCTATGCTCCTATGCCACTATTTATTTGCCCTTATACCATTACTTATTCAAAGTGAAAAGTCAGATTACCATTTTGCCCCTGCCCACTTAATTAAAATGTTAAAAATATTAATTATCTAAATATTAAACAGCAATTTACAAATAATTTATCTTTCCTGCATTCAAAAGTTGTAAGCTTTTATAAATAATTACAGTGAAAAAACGTTTATTTCATATTAATGAATTAGCTAATTAACTTTCTTTATTCTTTGTTGGAAATTAGCAAATGAAACAATTGTAATTAATGAAAGGAAATTACGTTACTAATTAATACTATGTAACTAATGCAATTAGTCTTTCTATATGTTAAAAGGCATTTTAAATGATTCATTAATTTATTTCCCTTCAGCTCTTTGTAACTCTTTTCATATTCCAAATTATGAATTATGAATAGACTAAATAGAGTAAAAAAATAGTTGGTTTATATTTCAATTGGGAATGCAGGAACTTTGAGTAAGATGTTTATAAATAATAAAATAAATTTTTTTAAGGAAAAAAAAAAGATAAGGGATTAACCTAATATGTAAATGGTGATTTCAAATATCTGTATATACCACCAATGTATCAGTTTTCAATACTTTTATAAACATTTGTGCATTATGTTTACGCAAAAACTTCATGAAGGTAAGCACATATAGTATTAATATTTTTTTCCTTCTCAATTCAAATCCTGTTTTTCTTCATGTTTTTAAAATTTTAAATTTTTTGTATTTTTCTCAATTTTTCTATAGTACCATAAATTTATTGGTGAAGGTAATGTTCGAAGAAAAATACTACTTCAAATGATGAATAGAAAAGGTCGATCTAGTATATATTTTTCAAGGTAGAAGTGAATTTAAGGCCAAATGTAAGACACTTAAATTTATGATTTCTATTAAATTCAAATATTTTATACATATGATTTTTAAAATTAATGTAATATTATTTGATAGCACTCATGCTACAAGGCAGTTAAATGATTCACTTGGTTGAAAGTTCAGTTATTTACCTCGAGTATTAGGAATCAATTTCCTTAGAACATTTAGATAAGTTGACTTGAGAAAAAAAATGTCTTCACTATAATTTGACTAAATTTTTCACTAGAAATAGTAAGACATTTTCTCTCTTCGGGTGCGCTGCAATTACGTACTAACTTTTTTTTTTTTTCCATTTTTCTTCTCATACAAAAAAATGATGTTACATTTCATTTGGTAATTATATACTAATTTAGTGGTTGAAAACTGCATTACATTATTACTTCATTCTTTGTAATTGTACTGCCTTTAATGACAAATGAACGACTTTCATGCATACTATGAGAGGAATAATCTCTCGCCTTAGAAGCTGAAGGCCACTATATATTATATAGCAAATTTTCTTTAAATTGTGTATACCTTTATTTTGCTCTTAGTTTTGGTTCTTTGGTGTTCATTGCTTGTGTTTAATCTTTAGACTTTATTTTATATTATGTGACTTTCTTTGCTTGGCCATCTTGTGTAATTCTTTCATCTACTTAATCTCTTCATGTTTTATTTATTATTTGAAAAAATTTACACTAATTAGCATAGAATACACGTGCAACGCACGTGTTAGAGAACTAGTATCACTAAAAGTAGCAAGAGAAAATGTTGAAAATTCAAATACCAAAATACCTTTATAATGAGGGTAAAAAGGTAATTAGAGAAAGGAGTCAGTTAAGAATCAGTTAGAGAGTTAAAACAGTGATTAGGAGTTAGTTAGAACACTGTTAATTAGTGTATATATATGTATGTCTACACGAGAGCTGAACAACTCTCTCTCAATTTCTCCTTTCAGTTGTACATTGTAAAGTTTTCCCCTTCCACAAGATAAGAAATTGCTCTCCATTGTTTTGAGAGCTTCTCCAAGGATTTGCCTCCTTCTCCAATGCATTTAGTTCTTGGCTGTTGATGAATCTTTTCACTTTACGATGTTAAGTTATTACAACAATACCATTACAAAATTAATTATGTTATATTATACTAATGCTAAATCCTGAAAAACGTATGGAAAAATGGGAGTAACTGATGACTTTTACGTGGAAATTAGAAGTGAAATTAATTCATTAAAGAAAGTAACTGATAGCTTTTGTGGTAGAAATTAGAATTGATAATTAATTCATTAGTGTTTACATACAATGTAGGAGTGAATGAAAAGATGAATCACAACAATGACACTAAAACAATTATTACTATATTAATATTGTAAAATCTCTTCCACTACTCTAAATGAATAGTATATAAAATCCCATATATTTCATTTTGTTCACTTTCTCACGCTCTCTTTCTGTTCACCACATCATATGACAAAATGGTAATGTATGTTATCATTTGGATTTAACTTTATGTTTGTTTTCTTATTTTTAGTACTTAATCATTTTTCATTGCTATGTCATTATTGAGTTTAAGAATTATTAGATTGAAAAGTTCGTAAAGAAAAATAGTATTATCAAGCAAACTCATTATTGATAAAAATCGTAATAATAATAAAATATATATTGTATTTAATAATGAATAGAGTATCACATGACCGATTTTCTGAATGTTTTAGATGTGCTTTGTATTTTAATTTTATTTACACATGCATTATTTTTAGTATGAAGTTATGTTGATCAAATGCGATCAAATTTTATGGGTGCGATTCATATCATTCTTTTACCTTGAGTTTTATATTTTCTTTTCCGTTGGCACTTTTGTTTTGGTTAATTGTTACTTCTTCTTTTTCTATTATTTCTTTCACAAAGATGTTTCTTCTTGTAATTATTTCATCTGTTTTTTATTGACAAATTTAAAGAAAGAATAATGAGATAAATACCATCCTTCACCATAGTTTATAGGATATATCCTACATGAAAGATGGATAGCATTAACAAGAGAATGGGACTTTTGTAAAGAAATAGCATAATTAAATTTAAAGTTTAATAACAATACAATATTTGTAAGAAGAAGTTTAATGAAAATATGCTTATTCTGAACTGCTTGTTTATATATTTTTGAGAATGTGAGATAGTTTTTCACATACAAGATTTCTTTCTCCTTTGTAAAGATTTTTATCACTGTATGCTATTCATTTGCAACTTTGATCAATTCAAAATTGCATTGTGAAAGTTTAGCCATTATAATGAGTTTTAGAACAACTGGTATGGAATTAAAATTTCATTCTTCTTCTTTCACTTTTACATTTAATTAATTATAGCTTTATTTAAACGTACCATCTAATGTTACTTTACTTTTAATTATAAGAAGAAAAAAAAAAAGAAATGATGCAAATACGGGATGCAATTTTATTTATTAATTGTGTGGATAGTCAAAAAATATATTGAAGATCTGTTACACAAAATAGAGATGCTAGAAAAATGAGATGATTTTAACTTTCAAAAGACTTACAATTATTTTATAATAAATTTTAGTGAGCTATGGTCAAGATTATAATTTACTACTTTAAAATAATATAAGATTATATGAATTAATATGGGATACACGGACAACACACGTACCGAGAACTAATGATCAAAAATAATCTTAAAGGGAAGATCAATACTTTCTGGCAATCTGCTTGAATGGAATGGAACAGGTTAAAGCACCTATCCATATGGAGAGGATAGTTTAGCGGTAGTAGTTATACTAAACTTGCATTGAGGAAGTTGGGAAATTTACAGATAAAATACGCCATAATTTAAAATCAACAAGCAGGAACCAGACCTTGTCGTGTATTATCTTTAACAACGTCTAGTGCCACAAATAGCATATATTAAAATCATACACGTCAAAAGCGAAAAATAAATTATGTTCTTATGCATGAAACGGAGTGTAGAACTTCACATGGAACTGTTATAAGCAAGTAATTACTCTAATTCTAAGAGGCTAGACAAAACTCAAAAGAAACACACTCTCTTATTCTTAAAGATAGTTGGTGCTAGCACTTGCCCTATTCCTAAAAGAATCCAACTCACTGTGTGGTAGTAGATATGGATGGGTGGAAGCAATTTAGATTTTACGATAAGCCTAAAATGAAGCCGTGATAACATATAAAGACACATGAAATAACAAACCAAACATGAGAAAGTAAAACTAAAATCTCAGAACGAGAGAGAGTTTTACCTTGATGGCGAGGAGTAAATTGGGGCTGATTCTGTGATACTCTGTCGGGACGAATAATCCAAATCCTGTATCCTCTATCGTGGGGAGTAAGCCCTAAAACAAAGGCGTTGTTACAGCCAAAATTATTTCTGGTTAAGTATAAGAGATTTTCTTTCAGTTAATGTGAAGATTGTTATGGCTACTCTTTTGGGATGAGATGGAGAAAGGAATGGGAGAAGATATGGAGGAGGAAGAGGAAGAAGAAGAGAATCATTTTGGAAGAAAGGGGCCTAAAGTATACACCTTGTCATTGTTAGTGTGGATCCGTAATAATCAACCACAATAACCTACAAAATATCATGAAAATGGAAAATAAAAACCAAACTGTTAAAGAAAAATAAGAAAGGCAACAAAATAATTTGAATAAATCTAACTTTTGCATATTGCTGTAGTTGACATCCATAAATGAAATTGCTTAATTATCTACCAAAAACCAACACCAAGCACGCATAAAGTTCAAAGACATGTCAAGAAAAGGTGGATTACAATAATCTCTGTGGCGTGTGAACTTGCAATCTGGAACTGTCGATGATAATTCTACAACAAAAGGATAGAAACTAAGCAGGTTAAGCAGTTCTATAGTTGAAAATGAGAATTTTCGTATGGGTTTAATAATTCTTCAGTCCATGTTGCTGTCTTTGCCTTTCCTAGAACAAATTAAGGAGTGGAAGTGCGAATCTGGTAATTTTGTCTCCAAGAACAACTTTTCTTTCGGGGTAAAACTACTAACGGAGGAAGTGAAAGATTGGTAAAGAAGATTGTTGGAAGGGTCAATTCAAGCATAATTGAAATTCATTATTTGGTGAAAGATGGGGCAGAACTATAAAAATTCTGCTGCTGTAAAAACCAAATCTGATAGCAAGCCACTCAAATTGAAACGGCTAGTGAAAAAGGAGGGGAAGAGGGAGGGAAAGTGAATGTGCAGTGTAAAGCAAAGTGATTCGTGATACCTATGGGGACTTCGGTTTAGCAAGTAAAAAGGGCGTGACTCCATTGTTAAGCAGTGAACCATGGGGAAAGGGTGTGTTACATGAGGAGGCGCAGGAGGGATGGAAGACAAGGGTAGTTTTTGAAATTTTTTAAATTAAAAAGATTTGTTGGTGTTTGGCG
>JAABOM020043593.1:0-16305 GCA_011800125.2 Solanum clarkiae | reverse complement strand
ACTCTTGGTCCCATATTTTAATTAATTTGATCCGATTGAGGACGTTCGGGGTTTACGTTAAATTACGGGTCCTAACACCTATTTATCTTATCTAGTCTTCCGCTGAGTTTCCTGAGTTATATTGAATGAATTGATGTGATGAGACCAAGTGGTTCGCATTGGGACTAACAATAGTATCCGAGCACCAGTCACGTCTAGGGTACCCTCTAGGGGAGTGACAAACTTGGTATCAGAGTACAGAGTTTAAGTATCCTTAGGAATCTATGAAGCTGTAACTCCCCGTAAAATTATTGAAATTCCCCTAAAACCTAATTATGCGCACAGCACGTCTTCCAAAGCTCCAAATGAAAATCTGAGACCGGATTTGCGATTAGCACAAAAAATTGAATGAGAAAATGTTCTTAACCCAATTTAAGAGAAACCAGAGCGAAAAATAATTTTCGCTAATTAAATGCTAGATAGTGTTGATCCGCACCCCTGGCGCGACGTGAGAGGGCGCGGACTTACACTTAAAGGTTTTTTTTAATTTTGATGTGAATTTAAAATTTTTGAAAATTTGCGAAATGTACTGGTCTGTGCCCCTAGCGCATCGCGAACCAGTACAATTTTTTTTGCCTATTTTTGTTTTAAATATGGTAGGGGTATTTTGGTATTCCAAACTCATTTTTAAGTCCCAAAACATGATTTAACCCCTCTAATTCATGTGAAGGATTTCAAGAACCCATATTTTCCTAAGTCTAAGCATAAGTTCTAAGAGAAAGAGAAGGTTGAGTAATTCTTCACTCCTGGTATGTAAAGGCTACCCAGAACATGGAATTGTTCTTCCATGTTCCCCAATGTATAAATAAGGTAATAGTTGGTAGTTAATAGGTCTTGAGTTACAATTCTTGAAGATTTTCTTGAAAGATCTCTTTAATTTATATATATTATCTTAAATTGATGATTATCATATTTTAAATTAACTTTTTACATGTATTATTGTGTGATTATGTATTTACCCTACATGAATTCTCTGTTAAAGACCTCAAGAATGAACTTATGGGTGATGTCTAAAACCTTGACTGTCTGAATGTGTTGATTGTGGGGTCTGAGTCCTGAGATAAGTGTACTGATGACTGAAATTGATGGAATTAGTATCTTTAGAGTCTAAATGAGATTGAACTTAGCTTTGAAGAATGATCCTACTCTTTGAGTTGATAGATGATTAGATGAGGTGAGTGTTCTTGCCCGTCGAGGATGGGTGATGGGAATTCTTGATGTATTGATGGACTTATGAGCATGTCGAGTCTTAGGAGGAGTATTACCACCGAAATGGGTAAGAGTGAGTCCCACACATACTCATTAACTATGTAGCCAGCATAAAGGATTGGACCGTGAAAGCGGGTGTTTCTTTTGTCCCGCAGAGGACTTGATAGACTTCTTTTGGGATCCCTGATAGACTCGTCTTTTACCCTGGCAAGGTACTGGACGAATGTGTCAATAACATCTATTCATTGTATTATCACCGACTAATAGGTGGCAATTGTCAGTTATAGAAACTCCCAGATAGGGCTCATGTTGATAGTATTCTGAAGATGTGATTGTCTGATGTCTTGATGAATAGTGATGCGATAGAGTCCTGTTGCTTTCTCTAAGTTAAGGCTAAGTGATTGATGAGATAATGTTTATGTATATTGTATAGCCTTGACTGTTTACTTTATCCCATTTTATATGTAGTACATTTCACGTACAAACGCCCCTTTGGTGCTGCGTCATTTTATGATACAGATTCTTTAGATAGAGGACTTCAGCAGGCGAACCCTTGAGGTCTAGAGCTCCTTGATCCAGACTTGGTGAGTCCTCCCCTGCCTCCCGGAGGACATCTTCACTTTACTTGCTTTCATTTTTTCTTCGAGTTCTTTTTATTAAATTGTGGTAGCCATGGCCTACCAGACGATAGTTATAGAGGGTTCATAGACATAGATTGATGATGGCTGATGTTGGGGTTCTTTTCCCCATTTCCCTTCTTTATACTGAGATTGTCCCTTTTCTCATATTCTTTATGATAGACTGAGTTGATAGATTATAGCCCACCGATAGATAGTTATCTCTTTGTTATCTTCCGCTATTGAACTGATTGAATGATTGTGATGAGACTAGGTGGTTCGCTTGGGGGCTAGAAATAGTCTCTAAGTGGCAGTTACGCCTAGGATAGTCTCCCGAGGCATGAAAAACTTAGTATCAGAGCACAAAGTTCAAGTGTCCTAGGGAGTCTATGAAGTCATGTTTAGTAGTGTCTTGTTTATGGGTGTGTTGTGCACCACACTTCATAAGTAGGAGACTAAGGCATATTAAGAAGTGTTACCCTTCTTCTATGATCTGGATTTGTGCGATAGAGTTTAACCTTATGGAAATCCCATTTTAACTCATGCATTATGCATTTACAGAAAATGCCACCGAAGAGAATAGCTACATAGAAAGTTGTCGCAACCCCGGTTGCTGATAACACCCAACCTGAGGTCCCCATCCAACCAGAGGCAAGGAGAAGTAGACTGCCTTCTAGGATTGCCGAGGTCCTACAAGTGCCCCCTGCTCTGCCGCAGCCAGCTCCCAGCACAAAGGCAGAGTTTAGGGGAGCCATCTCTATCTGACTCAGTTGGTGGCCTCCCAGGGTAACAACCGAGGTTCTCAAGCTCAAAGATCTAGCTCCCAAGAGCTCTCAACTGCTACCAAACTTAGAGACTTCTTGAGGATGAACCCGCCAGTGTATACGGGGTCTAAGGTTGAGGAGGACCCACAGAACTTCTTTGATGAAATGTACAAGGTCCTGAAAGTGATGCATGCTGGTGATCTTGAGGGAATGGATCTTTCTTCCTAAAAATTTAAGGATGTTGCTAATGTGTGGTACAATAAGTGGGAGGAGAGTAGAGGTGAGAATGTGGAGCATGCAGCATGGGAGGAGTTTGAGACAGCCTTCCTTGACCACTTCTTTCCTCAAGATTTGAGGGAGGTGAAGGTGGATAAGCTCATGAATGTAAAGCAAGGAGGGATGAATGTGAAAGAGTATAGCCTTAAGTTTGTTAAGTTATCTAGGTATGCTCCAGATATGGTGCAAGACATGAGGGCAAGGATGAGGAAGTTCATGTTTGGTCTAGGTAGACATTTGCAGAAAGAGTGTAAGGCAACTTTGCCGCTTCGTGGCATGGATATCTCCAGAATTTTGGTGTATTCCCAACAGAAAAAGGAGGACAAGAAGATAGATAGAGAGGAGTAGATGAACAGAAAGGCAAAGTCCAAGGCATAAGCCTAGCCAGCAGAGACAAAATAAGGGCGACAAGTCTTACTTCCAAAAGAGACCATCTTATCATGCACCTTCTATAGCGAGTGCGCCCATTCTGCCAAACAGGTATGATCAGAAGTCTCAAGGATTGCGGAATTTCAAGGCTCAGGTGTCCAATCTCAGGCTAGTGTGACTCAAGGTGCGAGGGAAAGTCACCTCGTGACAAGTGTGATAAGCTTTATCTGGGTGAGTGTCATATGGGTAAGGATGTTTGCTATTCATGTGGACAGACTGATCACTTCCAGTTTGAATGCCCAAAGATGAGACAAGGTGAGGGGACCAGTAGACCACAGTCATCCACAGCCCCTCCAGCGGGCAATCAGCAGAGTGGTACTACTACTGGTACACGAGATGGGACGAACTTCCTTTATTTTATGGGTAATTGATAGGATCAGGAGGCTGTACCAGATGTGGTTATGAGTATGCTTTGAGTCTTTACTTTTGAATGTTATACATTGCTTGACCCAAGTGCCACTTGGTCTGTGACCCCTTATGTGGCTAGTAAGTTTGGGATTCTTCCAGAGTACACTCTGGAACCTTTTGCTGTCTCTACCCCTACTTGTGAGTCTATCCTAGCTAAGAGGGTTTACGGAGATTGTGTAGTATCCATTTATCATAGAGATACTTTAGTTGACTTGGTAGAATTGGAGATGGTTGATTTTGATGTGATACTTGGCATGGATTGGCTTCACGCTTGTTATGCTTCCATTGACTGTAGAACCCGAATTGTTAAGTTCCAATTTCTTATGAACCTATTCTAGAGTGGAAAGGGAGTTTTGTTGCACTTAAGGGCAAGCTTATTTCTTATCTTAGAGCCCAAAAGTTTATTTCCAAAGGTTGTGTTTACCACCTCATGCGAGTTAAGTCGGATGATGTTGAATCTTCCACTCTTGAGTCAGTCCCCATTGTGAATGAGTTTCCTGAGGTATTTCCTGATGATCTGCCTAGAGTCTCTCCTAATAGGAAGATTAACTCTAGGATTGATGTCCTTCCAGAGACCAAACCCATTTAAATTCCACCTTATAGAATGGCCCCCACAGAGTTGAAAGAACAATTGAAAGACTTGTTAGAGAAAGGTTTCATAAGGCCTAATGTCTTACCTTGGGGGTGCTTATGTACTATTCGTGCGTAAGAAAGATGGGTCTCTTAGAAAGTATAGACTATCGACAACTGAATAAGGCTACAATAAAGAATAATTATCCTCTTCCCAGTATAAATGATCTATTTGACCAACTTCCGGGAGCTACTTATTTCTCCAAGATAGACCTCAAATCGGGTTACCATCAGTTAAAGGTGAGAAAAAGTGATATTCCAAAGACAGTCTTTAGGACACGGTATGGCCACTTTGATTTCTTGGTCATGTCCTTCGGGTTGACAAATGCACCTACAACTTTCATGGATTTGATGAACAGGGTATTCAGACCGTACCTTGACATGTTCGTAATCGTGTTCATTGATGATATTCTGGAGTATTCTATGGATGAAGAGGAGCATGCTAATCATCTTAGAGTGGTTTTGCAAATCCTCAAATACTATGAGTTGTATGGAAAATTCTCCGAGTGAGAGTTTTGGCTCAAGTCTGTCGGTTTCTCAGGCCATGTTGTTTTGGGAGATGGTATTCGAGTGGATACCCAGAAGATTCAGGCGGTTAAGAACTGGCTTAGGCCAATTCCTCTAATGAAACGAAAGAGCTTCTTGGGTTTGGCAGCATACTACCATAGATTTGTTGAGGGCTGCTCTTCTTTGTCAGCAACATTGATTAAGTTAACTCAGAAGAAAGCCAAATTTCAGTGGTCTGGGGAATACAAAAAGATTTTCTAAGAGTTGAAAAGCCTACAACACTAGTTTTAACTTTACCTGATGGTACGGGAGACTTTGTGATATAATGTGATGGCTCAAGAGTCGAACTGGGTTGAGTGTTGACATAGAGAGGGAAGGTGATAACTTATGCTTCCAGACAACTAAAGATCCATGAGAAGAACTATGCTACTCATGATCTTGAGTTGGCAGCGATGGTATTCACACTTAAGATCTGGCGTCACTACTTGTATGGAGTGCATGTGGACATGTTCATTGACCATAAGAGTTTGCAATACGTGTTTAGTCAGAAAGACCTCAACCTGCGGCAGAGGAGATTGTTGGCGTTTCTCAAGGAGTATGATATGAGAATCCTCTACCATCCAGGTAAGGCTAATATTGTTGCTGATGCTCTTAGCAAGTTGTTTATGGGTAGCACTGCCCATGTGGAGGAAGGGAAGAGAGAACTGGCTAAGGAAGTTCATAGATTGGCTCGATTGGGAATGCAACTCGATGAGAACAATGAAGGCGGGGTCAATGTTCAGAATGGGTTTGTTTCATCATTAGTGTCAGAAGTGAAAGAGAAGCAAGACCAAGACTCTATCTTGTTCCAATTGAAAGAAGTGGTTCACAAGCAGAAGGTAATGGTTTTCCCCAAAAGGGGAGATGGGGTATTAAGATACCAGGTAGATTGTGTATGCCTGATGTTGATGGTGTTCGAGACAGGATCATGACTAAAGCTCATAGATCCAAATATTTTATTCATCCTGGTTCCACCAAGATGTACCACGACATGAGAGAAGTTTATTGTTGGAATGAAATGAAGAGGGACATTGCTGAATTTGTCTATAAGTGCCCTAATTGTCAATAGGTCAAGGTTGAACATCAAATACCATGTGGATTAGCTCAGAACTTTGGAATTCCTGAATGGAAGTGGGAGATGATCAACATGGATTTCATTACCGGTTTAGCAAGATCCTGAAAGAAGCATGATCCGATATTGGTGATTATCGATAGGATGACGAGATCATATTACTTCTTAGCAGTCAAGACAACCTATACGTCTGAGGAGTATGCCTGACTATATATTTATGAGATTGTGAGGTTACATGGGGTTCCCTTGTCCATCATCTTGGACAGAGGAGCTATCATGTCTCAATTTGGAGCTCCTTTCAGAAAGGATTAGGTACAAAAGTACATCTGAGCACAACTTTTCACCCTTAGACAGATAGACAGGCAGAGCATACCATCCAAACTTTGGAAGCTATGTTGAGAGCTTGCGTCGTCGACTTCAAGGGTAATTGGTATGACCACCTACCATTGATTGAGTTTGCATACAACAATAGCTACCATGCCAGCTTTCAGATGGCCCCCTTATGAGGCACTATATGGGAGGAGATATAGATCACCGATTAGCTAGTTTTAGGTTGGTGAAGCCAAATTGATCGGACTTGATCTTGTCCACCAAGTAATGGAGAAGGTGAAAGTCATCAGAGAGAGGTTGAAGACAGCATAGAGTCGTCAAAAGTCTTACACAGACATGATACTTGGAGTTTGATGTGGATGATTAGGTGTACCTGAAGGTGTCACCCATGAAAGGTGTCATGAGATTTGGTAAGAAGGGAAAGTTGAGTCCACATTATATCTGACCATACCAGATTGTGAGGAGGATTAGGAAGGTTGCTTATGAGCTAGATTTGTCTTCCGAGCTAGATGGAGTCCATCTGGTGTTTCACGTTTCAATGTTAAAAAAGTGTTTGAGAGATCCTGTCTTAACAATTCCTGTTGAGAGTACAGGAGAGAAGGATAGTCTTTCTTACAAAGAAATTCCAGTCCAAATCCTTGATCGACAAGTTCGTAAGCTGAGGAACAAAGAGATAACCTCCGTCGAAATTCTATGGAGGAATCAATTTGTTGAGGAAGCTACATGGGAAGCTGATGAAGTGATGAAACCCAAATACCCGCACCTATTCATGCCAAATCATGATGATGTTGAAGCTAAATCCCCTACCCTTAACGCTATTAAAGTTCTATTCTTGAATTTGATGAATTGAGTCTACTTCCCGAGTCTAGGACAGAGATAGATAGGTGATGGATAGTTAAGAGTTTGAGAGTTCCCGAGTGAGGAATGAGATGAATTTTGAGGTTACTAGTGTTTCTATTTGACCTTTACTCATCTTTCGAGGATGAATAATCCCAAGGGGGAGATGATATAACACCCGTAAAATTACCAAAAAGCCCCTAAAACATAATCGTGCGCACAACGCGTCTTCTAAAGCTTCGATTGGAAATTTGAGACCAGATTTGCGATCAACGTAGAAAATTGAGTGGTAAAGTAGTATTGACCCAATTTAAGAGCAACCGGAGCAAAAAATAATTTTGGATAATTAAGTATCGGACAGTGTTGATCCGCGCCCCTGGCGCGACGTGGAGGGGGCTTAGACTTAAGACTTGAATTTTTTTTTTAATTTCGGCAGGAATTTAAAATTTCCAAAAATTTGCGAAATGTACTGGTCAGCGCCCCTAGCCCATTGCGAACCAGTACAATTTCTCTAATGATTTTCATTTTAAATATGGGAGGGGTATTTTGGGTATTCCTAACCTATTTTTAAGTCCCAAAACATGATTTAACCCCTCTAACTCATGCGAAGGGTTTCAAGAACCCATAATTTTCCTAAGTCTAAGCATAAGTTCTGAGAGAAAGACAAGAAAGAGATTGAGGGTTCCAAGTTGGGTTTCAATTCCTTGAAGAAGGATGGGTAATTCTTCACTCAAGGTATGTAAAGGCTACCCAGAATATGGAATTATTCTTCCATATGCCCTAATGTATGGATTAGGTTGATAGTTGGTAGTTTATAGGTCTTGAGTTACAATTCTTAAAGATTTTCTTGATAGTTCTCTTTGATTTATATATATTATCTTAAATTGATGATCATCATACTTCAAATTAACTATTTACATGTATTATTGTGTGATTATGTATTTATCCTATATGAATTCCCTGTTAAAGACCTCAAGAATGAACTTAGGGGTGACTTCTAGAACCTTGACTGTCTGAATGTGTTGATTGTGGGGTCTGAGTCCTAAGATGACTGTCTTGATGACTGAAATTGATGAAATTAGTATCTTTAGATTTTAAATAAGGTTGAATGTAGCTTTGAAGAATGATCCTACTCTTTAAGTTGATAGATGATGAGATGAGTTGACTGTTCTTGCCCGTAAAAGATGGGTGATGGGAATTCTTGATGTATTGATGGACTTATGAGCATGTCAAGTCTCGGGAGGAGTATTAGCACCGAAATAGGTAAGAGTGAGTCCCGCTCGTACTCATTAACTACATGGACAGTGTTGGAGAGAATTGGACCGTGAAATCGGATGCTTCCTTTGTCCCACAGAGGACTTGATAAACTTTTTTTAGGATCTGCGATAGACTTATCTTTTACCCCGGCAACGTACTAGAAGGATGTGGCAATGACATCTCTTCATTGTATCATCACCGGCTCATAGGTGGTGGTTGTCGGTCATAGAAATGAAATAACCCCGAAAAGTGCCTGAAAATGTGCCTTGGAAGTGCACAGAATTTTAATTTTCATAAATCTCAAAATTCATACGTTATTTTGGAAATCCAACTTCATATTCATGTTTAGGGGGTCAAAATTAGGGGGAATAGGATCTAACCTCGATTTTATAGCAAGAAATTCACAATTTCAAAATTTAAAGTGACGCATTCCAGTGGCTTCTCTGAGTCTGGCGTTGCGCCCCAATGTATTTTCAGTCTAGTTTTTAATATTCGGTTCAAAACTTTTAAGTCTTGGGCCTAAGACTTTCCACACGAGAAAACACCTATACTTAGCATTATTTCTCCCTCATATTACCCAAGACATTTTTCTAATACTCACTCAAACCCTTAGTCCTATATTTCTCTCAAGATCCACGTCCCAAAACCCTCATCCGGATCTAAGGAGATCCTTCAATCTTCAAGTATCCATCTCCAATCTTCACCAAGATTTTTCCCAAAGCTAAGGTATGTAGGTTTTAGCTATTGGGTCCTTCCACCCATATTGCCCTAATCTTATTTTTACTCAATTTGCATGATTTAATGTTGATTTTACAAATGGGTTTACTAGTATGAACATGTCTATTAATTATGTTAAAGTTGTATAAATTTGTGACTGTTTTGCTATGTTTTGAGCTATAAATATCAAATCTATTGTAAGATTTGATGAGGGGTTTGGATGGTTATTGATTGATGGTTTTACCATGGATTTTATTGCATGATTTCATCTCTAAATTGCATGGTCTTGTACCCCCATTACACACCCGCTAAGTATTTTTTAAAATATCTGGCTATGGTTTCTTAAGGAATTGAAGGTCCAAAGCATGAGATATGATATAAACTATGTTATGATAAAATAATGAGCTTATGTATATCATGAATTCTATATAATGTGTTGCATTAGAACATGCCTGATCCAGGGGGACTAAGAGCC
Organism: Solanum clarkiae; assembly: GCA_011800125.2. Classification (NCBI taxonomy): domain Eukaryota; kingdom Viridiplantae; phylum Streptophyta; class Magnoliopsida; order Solanales; family Solanaceae; genus Solanum; species Solanum clarkiae. The sequence goes on along the minus strand of JAABOM020043593.1, from coordinate 6,699 downwards.
CGGGTAACCTAGTTGAGGGGTTAGTATCTCAAACACCAGGGTGGTAGGTACGATTGCCACTAACCTAGATGAAGGGTTTGTACCTCACACACCAGGGTGATAGGTGCAACTATCACTAACCTTAATGAGGTGTTTGTATGTAACACACCTGGTGATGGGTGATATCATCATCAACCTACCAAGGGATTTATACTTCGAAAATCTAGCTTGGTCTCTTCTACACATATGATATTCTATATGAGCACGAGTTATTTAAGTATGTTTTACCTAAGCATTGATCATACATGCCATATTGTTATATTATGCCTATTGCCTATTGTTATGCATTTTGATTATGATGCCTATCTCTTGTTGCATTGTATCCTACATACTTAGTACATTCAAATATACTAACACATACTCTTGCCTATATGATATCACCATGTAGGGATCGAACCATAAGTTGATCTTCCTCCTCCTCCTTCACATGGCTAGTTCGGTACTACTCAAGCTAGTTGGTGAGTCCTCCTCTTCGGGGACCTTAGTATATGTTTCTCATATTATGTGTTGAAACACTCTTCTTTACTTTCTATTTTGACTATGAGGGTGAGCCTAGTTGCTTTGTATTGGCTCCTGCTCTTATCTATGTAGTAGAGGTGTTGTTGGACATGATATGTACCTATGGTATGAGCCTTGACTCCTTATCTCTTGATTATGATATTATGCAAGATTTCCCTTAGTTTGTTGCCCTTGTTTTCCAAACTTTTACATGTTACTTATGTATTAATCTCTCTCCCTTAGTCCCAATTCCCCCTGTTTATGTTTCTTTTGTTGTTTTACATTGCTTCCACAACCAAGGATGTGTAATGATATGCTAAGAGGCTTGTTTGGGGTTCCTTTGAGTTCCCCATTCGCCGGTCGCGTCTAGGCCCTAGGCTTGGGTCATGAAAAAGACGGTATCAGAGCACTAGGTTGATAGATCATCGGAGTCGAACACACTGCGTCAATTAGAGTCTTATTCATGGTAGTGTTGTACACTACAACTATGAATAGGAGGCTATGAGGCGTTCTAGGAAATATTTTACTTCTTCATGATCTATGTCATGCGATAGAGTTAGGTCCCCTAGGGCTTATTGCTAGTCCCTAACCGTTACATTTCAGGATATGTCTCAAGCTACTTAGGACAGCGAGGTACCAAATGCAGAGGTTCGCAATGCTCTATGGGTATTGGCCAAAGCGGCAACAAAATTGGCAACTCACCTCGATCAACAAGTGAGTTTTCTTGAGACTTCAATGGGTAAGAGGAGAGGTAACGAAGCCAAGAGGGCCCATATTAAAGAAAAGTTCCAAAATCTCAAAGATAGAGGTGACGTTATATGTTCAACATGTGGTAAAGTTCATAGAGGACCATGTTTGAAGGTCACTAATGCTTGTTTCGGTTATGGCAAAGTGGGGCATAGGAGGAAGGATTGCCCCCATAAAGGCAATAAGAGTAAAGGAGGTGACGGTGGGATGACTAATCTCAAGTGTCGACGGTGTGGAAAGAACCATGGTGGCCCATGCTTGAAGAAGACAAATGCTTGTTTTGGGTGTAGTGAAGTGGGTCACAAGCTAGTCGATTGTCCATATTCTCAAAGGAGGTGTAAGGGTGGTCGACCTTTAGACCGAAGTGGTCATATTGGTCAAGAAGCTCAAAGAGGGTATGAGGTGCCCGATATTGCTACTGGTATATTGAAATTTCCTTTAGCTTTGATGTGTTTGCATTGACGGACCCGGTGTGCCACCATTCCTTTCATTATTCTTTTTGGTTGCTAGTGGGCTTCTTGTGTGTCTCGAGTTATTATGTGAACCTTCGGTGTCTACTCCTTTTGTCAAGTATATTGCTGCTATAAGGTTCATAGGTGTTGATCCAGGTTTGGCTTATTAGACTTGGCATGGTGGATTTTGATGTCATTATAGGAATGGGATAGTTGCATGCATGTTGTGCCTTCAGGAGTGGTAGGACCCGTAGAGTTAGATCTCGAATCCCTAATGAGCTCATTCTTGAGTAGGAGCTTGTCAAATGGTAGCAAGGGAAGTAGGTCTATTTCTTGTCATAAAGTATAATCGGTCTCTAAAGGTTTGCATTTTATCACTTTGTGAGAATTGGAGGTAGTGAACCTAAGTTTTTTTTATAGAATTGTTGGTGGTAGCAGATGAGGCATTGAATGTCCCTTTCCGATGTTTTGAGAATAGGATATTGTCTTTTGGTTTGACTAGTATATCGGTTATGCCTATGAGTCTCATAATTAAGATCTTTAGTCCCTACCTTAATAGGCTTATGGTGGTTTTGCTTATGATATGATGGTCCGCTTACCTAATAAGATAGTGCATGTTAATCATTTGAGGGTAGAACTACAAAGTTTAAGAAAGAAAGTTGGATGCTGAATAGGAGAAGTGGGAGTTCGGTTGTAAGAGATTGCATTCCTAGGTCGTGTGGTGCTTGGTGATGATATTATAGTGGACCCTAATAAGACGAGGGTGATTAGAGATTGACCTAGACCTTTGAACCCTTCAGATACTAGGAGCTTCTTGGGCTTAACGGGCTAATACTGGAGGTTTTGAATAGATTATCTTCTATTACTTCTCCTATGACTTAGTTGACCTAAGTAAGGCCAATGTTGTGACCGACATTTTGAGAAGGGTGATTTGATAGGTCCGGGAGTTGCTATTTCTTGTGTGACTCCTTTGTGCTAATAGGATTGATATGTGTGTCCCGGATAGTTGCATGAGTCTATAGTGGCTAGAAAAGATCTATAAGGGTTGCCTTATGTTATCATTGCGTAGAGTCTTGTCTTATGATCTCGGTTGGACTTAGTTTGAGATGTTGGAGATCTTGGGGTAGTTTGGGCTACTTTCATAGTATCCTTCCAATGAGTGTAGAACCCGTAAGGTTGTAATATAATGGTTGAGGATGGTCGATCTATTCGGTCAACTACAATGGGTTAGTCACTTCTCTAATATTGATCTTTGGTACGGGTTTTGTCCCCAAGTGAGGATGAAGATAAGTGATATCCCTAAGAATATTTTTGGACTAGGAGTGAGCATTATTAGTATTGATGGAGTTGTTTGGTTGACTTATGCACCAGTGGTTTTTGTGGGTTCTTGAATAGGGTCTTAAAACCCTATCTTGATATGTTTGTGGTGGTCTCTAGGATGAGGTATTGATTTGTTTAAAGCTTGTGAATCATTTGGGGGTAGTGTTGCAAGTATTGGAGGATGAGAGGTTGTTTGCTAAATATGATAAGTGTGCATTGTGGATAGCAAGAAGGTGGTTAGGATTCTTTAGGGATTATGAAATGAGTGTGCATTATTTCGCACCAGTAAGGCTAATGTTGCGGTTGATGCTCTAGGTATCCTAGCATGTGTTGTGATGATGGTAAAGAGGTGATTAGTGGGGGACAATCGGTTGGTTAGGTTGGAAGTTAGGTTGAGGGAAATTGAGAATGATGGTATAGTATTCTTGGTGGTTCCAAACGTTTTTTTGGTTAAGAAGGTCTAGTTTAAGCAAGGCCTTAATTCCACCTTATTAGAGTTAGAAGTTTTGGATAGAAAGATGGTAGGGAAGAGGTTGTCTCCCAAGGGGGAGATGGTAATTCGTGGCAACAAGTAGGTTAGGTGTATTTAAGGTTGACAAATTGAGTTGAGGATTATGAGTCCTTATAGAGTGTAGAGGGAGGTTGGCAAGGTTGTCTATGTTTGGGAATTGCCTATGGTAGGAGTAGATGTGTTGGTGACTCTATTGTCATAGAACTCTTTGAAGTTGTGGGTGAGGTGGAGGATAAGTTGGCTTAGAAGGAGGTCCCGGTGGAGATATTAGATGGATGAGTAGAAAAGTTGATTGATGAGGATGTAGTGTTCGTCAAGGCCCTTTGGAAGAGTCGTCTATTCGTATGTGTTTCTTGGGGAGCCGGTTCGGGCATGGAAAAGCAATATCAATATTTCTGCATTCTAGTCAAGCTTATGATGACATTTCAAGTCCTTTATATGATTCTAAGTCTTATGTATTAGCCCACATGTCATTCATATGCATTCATGTTTAAGTTGGCAAGTTTATAATGATTTTACACTTATGTTGGGATTTTGAAAATGGTATTGTAAATATAATGTTGCATTTTTGTTGGGGCTAATTTGTTCATGATCACTCCTCTCATATACGTTTCTTTTACATTCGGGGACGAATGTTCCCAAGGGTGAGATATTGAAACGACCCCAAAAAGTGCCAGAAAATGTGCTTCGGAAATACTCAAAATTTTTAATTTCCTTATATCTCAAAATCCGTGCATTATTTCAAAAATTCGACTTCATATTTGTGTTCAAGGAATCAAAATTAGGGGGAAAAGGGTCTAACCCTGATTTTAGAGCGAGCGATTCACAATTTCAAAATTTAAAGTGATGTATTCCAGTGGCTTCTCCGCGTCTGTGCACCACGCGCCCCAGTGTATTTTCTGTCCAGTTTTTAATTTTCGGTCAAGACTTTTAAGTCTTGGGCCTAAGCCTTTCCACGAGAAAACACCTATAGTTAGTATTATTTCACCCTCATATCACCAAAGACATTTCCCCAAACTCACTCCAACCCTTAGTCCTATATTTCTCTCAAGATTCATGTCCCAAAACCCTCATCCGGATCTAAGGAATTCCTTCAAGTTTCAAGTCTCCATCTCCAATCTTCACCAAGATTTTCTCTAAAGCTAAGGTATGTAGGTTTTAGCCATTGGGTCCTTCCACCCTTGGTGTCCTAACCTCCTTTTTACTCAATTTGCATGATTTAATGTTGATTTTACAAATGGGTTTACTAGTATGAACATGTCTTTGAATTATGTTAGAGTTATGTAAAGTTATGAATGTTTTGCTATGTTGAGCTATAAATCTTGAATCTATTGTAAGATTTGATAAGGGTTGATGTGTATTTCTTGAGGGTTTTGCAAGTTTTTGATTGATGATTTTACCATGGATTTTCTCGCATGATTTCATCTCTAAATTGTATGGTCTTGTACCTCCATTACACACCTGCCAAGCATTTGATAAAATGTCCGGCTATAGTTTCTTGAGGAATGAAGGTCCAAAGCATGAGATATGATATGAATGATGTTATGATGATGAAATGAGCTTATGTATATGATGAATTCTATATAAAGTGTTACATTAGACTATGCCCGATCCAAGGGGACTAAGAGCCCAGGTAACTTAGTTGAGGGGTTAGTATCTCAAACATCATGGTGGTAGGTGAGATTGCCACTAACTTAACTGAGGGGTTTTTACCTCACACACCAGAGTGATAAGTGCAATTACCACTAACCTAGATGAGGGCTTTGTACAACACACACTAGGGTGATAGGTGCAATTATCACTAACCTTGATGAGGGGTTTTTACCTCACACACCAGGGTGATGGGTGATATCATCATCAACCTACCAAGGGGTTTGTACTTGGGAAATCTAGCTTGGTATCTTCTACACATATGATATTCTATATGCACATGAGTTATTTAAGCATGTTTTACCTAATCATTGATCATACATGTCATATTGTTATATTATGCCTATTGCCTATTGTTATGCATTTTGATTAGGATGCCTATCTCTTGTTGCATTGCATCCTACATACTTAGTACATTCAGACGTATTAATGCATACTCTTGCCTACATGATATCACCATATAGGGATCAAAGCCCAAGTTAATCATCCTCTTTCTACTCCATGTGGCTAGTTCAGTACTACTCAAGCTAGTTGGTGAGTCCTCCACTTCGAGACCCTAGTATATGTTTCTCATATTATATATTGAAACACTCTTCTTTACTTTCTATTTTGATTATGAGGGTGAGCTCGGTTGCTTTATCTTGGCCCCCATTCTTATCTATATAGTAGATGTGTTGTTGGACATACTATGTACCGATAATATAAGCCTTGACTCCTTGTCTCTTGATTATGATGTTATGCAAGCCTTCGCCTTAGTCTCTTTCCCTTGTTTTACAAACTTTTACATGGTACTTATGTATTAGTATCTCCCCCTTAGTCTCAATTCCCTTTGTTTATGTTTCTTGTATTGTTTCACATTGCTTCCGTGACCAAGGATGTGTAATGATATGCTAAGAGGCTTTTTTGGAGTTCCTTCGGGTTCACCATTCGCCTATCACGTCTAGACCCTAGGCTTGGATCATTAAAAAGATGGTATCAGAGCACTAGGTTGATAGATCCTCACAGTCCAATACACTGTGTCGATTAGAGCCTTATTCATGGTTGTGTTGTGCACCACAATTATGAATAGGAGGCTATGAGGCGTTCTAGGAAATGTTTCACTTCTTCATGATTTATTTCGTGTGATAGAGTTAGGCCCCCCCAGCTTATTGCTAATCCCTAACTATTACATTTTAGGATATGTCTCAAGCTACTCAGGACAGTGAGGTATCAAATGTGCAGGTTCACAATACTTTATGGGTATTAGCCAAAGTGGCGACAAATTGGCAACTCACCTCGATTAACAAGTGAGTGCTCCCGAGACTTCAATGGGTAAGAGGAGAGGTAGCGAGGCCAAGAGGGCCCGTATTGAAGGAAAATTCCAAAGTCTCAAAGATAGAGGTGATGTTATGTGTCCAACATATGGTAAGGTTCATAGATTCCCTTGTTTGAAGGGCACGAATGCTTGTTTCGGTTGTGGCGAAGTGGGGCATAGGAGGAAGG
>JAABOM020043582.1:0-16305 GCA_011800125.2 Solanum clarkiae | reverse complement strand
TGTCCCTGGTAGTTGATAATATCATCCCAATCAGCATATATGCCATTTTGGATCCACTGATCATTTTCTCCTGATTTATACTGATAGAGTAGGCCTTCATGAATAATAGCCATTGTCGTCAATTGTCCTCTAGCCCTACTGAGACTATCCCACTTTCTACTTCAGCCAAATAAAACTCCTTACGCAAATCTGTAAGGTTTGAGGAGAGGGAGAGTAGAGGAGCGCAAGTCTTTGCAAATGGAACGAAATTGGAGATGATCCATCTCATTCTCGGCTAGTCTCTCTGCAATTTCATGACATAAAACTGGATAGAGATCTGGCCATGATTCCGCACGTTTGGCTGATTGTAACACCTCGGTAAAATTATCAAAATACCCCTAGAATGGAATTGTTCGCATAATATGTCTTCCCAAGATCCAATGGAAAATTCGAACCAGATTTGCGATCAGCATAGAAAATTGAGTGGGAAAATGGTCTCGGCCCGATTTTAGAGCGGTCGAGTCAAAAGATAATTTTTTGTAATTAAACTCGAAAATAGTATTGATGCGTGCCTGAGACGCGACGCGCCTGGGATGCAGACCAACACTTATATCTTTTCAATTTTTTCTACGGGATTGAAAAATTGATCGGAAAGTGATTTACGAAAAATTACACATAAAACACATTTGACAAATGTCATTTCTGTCTATTTTCATAGAAAAATAGTTTTTCAATGCGTTTTAAGTTTTCAGTCAAAAATTACATAGGTGCGCGCCCAGTCCTTGTCGCAGACTAGGCTATTCGGTGGTGAATTTTTTTCTTTCAATTTGTGAAGAGTGTTTTGGTCATTTTCCAACCCCTCCTAAGTCCTCAAAACATGTATAAGGGTCGTTTTCTTCAGATTAAGGGTTTCAAAATCCATTTTTCCCAGCTTCCAAGTGAGAGTTTTTAAGAGAGAAAGAAGAGAAAGTTTGAGATTTTCAAGATTCGGGGTCAATTCCTTGAATAAGCTTGAGTTATTCGTCATCCCAGTTATGTAAGGCTAAACTAAAACCATGTGATTATTCTCTCATGTGCCCCATAGATGGTCATAGATGACTTGAGAGTCCATGAGTGCCCATACGTGATTCTTGAAGTATTATATTGATTAAATTCTTGAAAACTATATTACTTACATGTATTTTCATATATTGATGATCATCATAAACTTATTTTCTTGTATTGAATACTTTTCATGAGATATTGTATAAACCCTATATGTTAACTTTTGAAAGCACGCAAGAAAGAACTTAGGAGATAAGTCCAGAGCCTCGATGATATAAATATGCTTGTTGTTGTGGTTCTGGTCCTGAATTGAGTGTGTTGATGATGATGTTGATGAGATTGATATCCTTAGAGTCTTAAAAAAGGTTGAACTTAATCTTAAAAGAGTGTTCCTAATCCATTGAGTTGATAGTGATAAGAAATATGATCTAGAGATCATCAAAGAAGAAGAAGGAGGAAGAACTTCATTCTTCCTAGAGAGAAGGCAGAGAAAAATACATGTTTAGAGAGACAGAGAGAGAGAGAGAGAGAGTTATTTCGTGGTGACTTCCAATGGGTAAACTCCACGGCGATAAGGTTATATATATTAATGATATCCGAATATTTACAATTACACAGAATACATGTATACATGGAGAATAAACAGTAGCACATAAATATAATATTAGGCTTCACAACCTAACAGATGGATGCTGAGATGAGTTGATGTTCTTTGTCGCAAAAAAACTAAATGATGAGAAATCTTGATGTTTGATGTTTATGAGCATATTGAATCCTGGGAGAATTATCAAGCACTGAAATGAGTCAGAGTGAGTCCCACTCGCACCCATAACTATGTAGCTAGTGTAGGAGAGGACTGGACCGTAATAACGGATGTTTAGTCCCAAAAATAGGACTTGGTATTATTATGGATCCATAGATGCCACGCCCTTTCACCCTGGCAAGGACTGGGCAGATGCGACAATGACATCACTTCGTTGTGTCATCACCAGCTCATAGGTGATGGTTGTAGGTCCGAGAAACTCCCAAATAGGTCCCACATTGATAGTACTCTGATGTAGAGTTGAGTTTCATTGAGTTGTGTTGAGTTGAATCTCATTGAGTTGAGTTGAGTTGGTTGACGGGTCACCTGACTACTCTTTATTCTTACTTTAGATAGTCAATTGACATTTTGACTGGTTATCTTTCTGAGTTGATGTTGTTCCATATTATTCTACTATTTCTATTTCCTTCAGCTATTTTATATATCGTACATTCCACGTACTAACGCCACTCGGCACTGCATTGTTTCATGATGCAGATATATGGATTAGAGATTGTCAACAGGCACATCGTTTAGGATCTCAAACGACCAGCTGATTGGTGAGCCTCCCTACTTCGAAGGAATCATTATATTATTTTAATCTTGCTTTTAGAGTTAGATTTGATTAACTTTCCTTATTTTGAGTAGACATGGGTCTGTCATTAGCACCACTTGATAGTGATTGAGGCTTCATAGACTAGAGTCAAATGTTGATGTTAAGACTTGTTGAGCTAGCTCTTCCTACGTATCCTTTTATTTATTGATATTATTTTAAGACTAGATGAGATGCTCTCATTAGTTTCTTTAGTCTTCCGTTGTTGTCTTGAGTGTATTGATTGAATAAATGTGATGAGGCCAACTGGTTCGCTTGGGGACTAGCAATAGTCTCTCAATGCCGGTTACGTCTAGGATACCCTCCCGGGGCGTGACAAACTTGGTTTCAGAGCCCAGAGTTCAAGTGCCCTAGGGAGTCTATGAAACCATGTCTAGTAGAGTCTTATTATTGGTGTGAAGCATGCCACATCCATGATAGGGAGGCTATGGGACATTAGGAAAAGTTTCCTTTCTTTCAAATTCTGAATCGTGCAATTGAGCTATTTCTTAAGAAATCTATGATGATTCTTGTGATGCTCTAAACCTTTCGACAATGCCTCATTCATGAGATGATAGAAACAATAATGTTCACACTCTTATAGATCAGATCCTTTGCGATAAAGTAATCAGAATGGTAGAGAGACTACACCAGGCTTGAGAGAAGCCGACTAGTATGGTAAGTTGAGTGACTAGAAAGAGTGAACTATTACACATATGAATCATGCATTTGAGTTAGCTCTAGAGGTACTCAGATCCTTTTTCTTCTAAATTTGCTTCTAATGTTACCCATGAGAGAGAAACTTGTGTATCTAAAGAGTTTAATATTACCACCTAAGAGTGAGATGTGAGGTTTTATAAACCCTACGTAGAATTGAATCATCCCAGAGTTAGAAGGATGATGATGGAAAGAAAGGGACGAGATAGTAAGAGTGATAGCTGATTGAGGCTTGTAGGTAGAGTTATGTACCTATTAGGTAAGATAAGATGATGAGTCAATTTCTTTGAGTTTGATGAAAGAGTGGTGAGTGCCCTATGATTGTCATGATGAGGTATAGAGAGAAAGAGATAGAGAGAGTTAGTGTCAGACTGTGTTAGAGTGTGCTCAAAACTAGAAAGAGGTCTACATAGATGTATTTTGATATTCTTTTTAGCGAGGGTGAAGTATAGATGTTAAATAGGGAAAACAGAGTACTTCTGAGGTAATAGACCTAAATTAGGCTTATGATTTTGACATAAGAGTATCATAAGATTCATTCAGTGATGATCCTAGCTAGATAATAAGGTAAGGTATACTAGATGGGTAAATGGTACATGAGTTGTAAAGAGAGGATGTGATCAAGTATTTGCTATGAGACTTTAGTAGGCCTATATTCCTAAATTGTTACCTAGTAGTTATAGGTTGGTATAATATGAGGGAAGTGCGTGATGTGGATGGTAGCAATAATCCCTAAGCTTGGAATATTAGGGAGTGTGAAGAGGGAGATAGCATGCTGATAGTGATAGTCCTTGTTGGAGATTTGACCTAAGAGTCTTGTTGTAGTGTGTGTTAAATAATTAAGATGTTGACTGGCAAAGGACGTGGTGCTAGGAGTAGAGTAGAGGTATCCCTTAGATGGAGACAGCAAATGAAAGGAGAAGCACTAGAAAAGAGGAGGCTTAAGAGATTTGAGATATGTACCCATGATTGTGTACAAATGTGTAATCCTCTAAGTTACGACTGCTATGAGAATCTAGATAGTATATTTGAGTTGTTAATGTGGAGTAGGCTGATGTAAGTAATCTTTGTTGTCATAAGTAGCTAAGTCGATTTGTGGCTTATGGATAGATGATGATGAGTTTTCCATGATACTCTAAGTCTTATACAGATGAGTTTAGGGGTCGGACACAGGAGTTGGAAGTCTGCTAGCAAAAAGAGAAGGTTAGATTGTAAGAGTTGTGGGAAGTGATTATGCACGCCATAAGAATAGCAAACACAAAGAGATTTCCACAGAGACAGGAAGGAGCTAAGAATGGTATTGTTGAAAAGAGTCTGAGTGGCTAGTTATATGTATGCAACTATAGCATAACAGAAGATTTTAAGATATTCCTGTGGGTAGTGATTCCTTGACCGAGTAGAAGTATATGCTTACAGCCTAATAAAGGAAATTAATTTCTAAATTTAGAGAGAGGACCTTAAAAGCTAAAGGGGAGATGACGAGGTGGTAAACCAGAATAGATCTTAAATCTTCGATAGTGATGAGCTGATCAAGATGAGACATCAATCCTTTTCTATCTCATATGATCTTTACCCTCCAGTTGAAATGATACTCTATTCCCTTCTGGTATATGACTGTCATGCCTATGGCCTAGTCCTATGCATATCATGTTGATTCTCGTTCATGTTGATTTTCAAGGATGATAAGCAATTAATTCTTTCAATAATCTTGATCTTACCCTATGAATCCAAGAGTTTCTAATCCTGTGCTAAATAAGATGTGACCTGAGTTTTATACTACATATAGTTCTGTGAAATCAGAGTTAGTTTTGATAAAAGAGGGAGATTGCACTTTTTTATGAATGTCCTCAGGTAAGTTTTTTTGATTGAATCATGCTAATGATCTCCGTTCCAAGCCCTTTGAGTAATCCAGCTTTCCAATCTTGATAGAAGTATTGGTGGTAGTAGGCGAGTTATGGGTGATGGGAGAGAATGAGTGCTCCTGAATTGTGATAATGGAGTTGAGTTCCTATCTTCGAGTTGATATTCCTTTTGATCCTCTACGTACTTGTGTATGTAAGTCCTTGATAGTATTCGTGCCTAATGATGATGTTGGAGATAAAGTTTAAACACTAGACATTGTGTCCGAAGTCTATTCATGAGAATGAGTATTCGAGCAACTGAGTATTTGAGTTCTTGATGATATTCATGCTTATTTTGCATGGAGAGGTAGTAGTTAAGGTTTCACCAAAGGGGGAGATGATTTCCTCCAGGTCTAAATAGTGATGTTGATAGTAATAGACTGAGGATGAGGGTAGATGAGGAGGAGCTAGTGTATCCTTATTATGATGTTGGTGTTAAACTTGTACCATGTAGGTATAGAGATAGGAAGTAGAAGAGAGATAAAAACCTTATGATGAATAGTAGAGAGGTAAGAGTATGTTGGTATGACTTTGAGTGAGAACTCATTGAATGATAGAGGTAGAAGTGCTAAGTAGGCTTGAAAATTCTAAGGTATAGTTGAAGTGGTTAGAGTGATAGACTTAAATTTGTGGTTGTTGTTATGCGAGTATCAATGATAGACTAGTGAAGACTTCGTAATAAGGGTTCGAGAAAGAGTAGTGAAGTATTAAAGAGGACTAATGATCTTTTAATGAAAGCCCCATGGAAATTTAGAGTTGAGTACTGAGGATTAGCTTTGTATGAATGTGATCATCTCATGAATAGCACCTTGAGACTTAGAAGTAGGCTTGAATGGAAGAGGAGGAGGTGGTTAGATGGAAATTTGAGTAAGAGCTATAAGGTTAAGTTAATGGAGTAGAGTGCCATGAAAAGGAGTACAATTGAGCTGGGTTCTTGCATATCTCGATGGTCTTATTCTCAATTGGAGTTGATGACCTCCTTCCTGAGTTCGAAAAATTTATTGATGAGGTTTTCTAATGATTTGAATTGCTTAAGTTCCGATGACCCTTTCGGCCTGCCGATGAGGATGTTTAAGGTATAAAATGGGAACCTTATGTGACTAACTTACGAGGTAACACAAGGTGAACTTGAGTTAGACTTGACTTTGGTAAGAGTTATGCAGTAAAACTTAGGCCTTGATGTGAGTTATGAGCTGCAGATGTAACGAGTTGCCTTTTCTACTCTTGAGTCGATGTTCACTCATGAGTTGGAGTTTTTGAGTAATTAAGTTTTTGATGTGTGTATTCCTGAGTCTGAATAGAGATTGTTGAGATAGATGAGGAGTCGAGAGTTTAATTGATTGGGTGAGTATTGAGAGGAGCTTTCAATTATTATTTATGCCTTGATGTCCATCTCCACCAATCATTCGAGGACGAATGATCCCAAGGGGGAGATAATGTAACACCCAGTAAAATAATCATAATACCCCTAGAATAGAATCAAACACATAACGCGTCTCCCCAAGCTCTAACGGAAAATTCGAGACCGGATTTGCAATTAGCACATAAAACTGAGTGGGAGAATGGTCCCGGCCCGAATTTAGAGTGGTCGAGTCAAAACATAATTTTTTGTAATTAAACCCAAAAATAGTGTTGATACGCGCCCAAGACGACGCACCTGGGACGTGGAGCAACACTTATATTTTTTCAATTTATTTTCTAGGTGATTGAAAAATCGATCAGAAAGAGATTTATGAAAAATTACACATAAAAAGCATTTGACAAAAGAGATTTTATGTATTTTCATCAAGAAATAGTTATTCAATACATTTTAAGTTTTCAGTCAAAAATTACATAGGTGCGCACCCAGTCCGCCATTCCGAGGTGAATGTTTTTCTTTCAATTTGGTGAAGGGTGTTTTGGACATTTTCTAACCTCTTTGAAGTCCCAAGAACGTGTATAAGGGTCGTTTTCTTCAGATTGAGGGTTTCAAAACCCATTTTTCCTAGCTTCCAAGTGAGAGTTCTTGAGAGAGAAAGAAGAGAAAGCTTGAGATTTTCAAGATTTAGGGATAATTCCTTGAAGAAGCTTGAGTTATTCTTCATCTCAAGTATGTAAGGCTAAACTAAAAGCATGGGATTGTTCTCCCATGTGTCCTGTAGATGGTCATAGATAGTTGAGATTCCATGAGTCCCCATACTTGATTCTTGAAGTATTATATTGATTAAATTCTTGAAAACTATATTACTTACATGTATTTTCATATGTTGATGATCATCATAAACTTGTTTTCTTGAATTGAATACTTTTCATGAGATACTGTCTAAACCCTATATGTTAACTTTTGAAAGCATACAAGAATGAACTTAGGAGATGATTCTAAAGCCTTGATGATGTAAATATATTTGTTGCTGTGGTTCTGATCCTGAATTGAGTGTGTTGATGATGATGTTGATGAGATTGATATCCTTAGAGTCTTATAGAGGTTGAACTTAATCTTAAAATAATGTTCCTAATCCATTGGGTTGATGGTTGGTGAGATGAGTTGATGTTCTTTGTCACAAAGAGTCTAAATGATGAGAAATCTTTATATTTGATGTTTATGAGCATATTGAGTCCTGGAAGGAGTATCGAGCATTGAAGTAAGTCAGAATAAGTCCCACTCACACTCATAACTACGTATCCAGTGTAGGAAAGGATTGAACTGTGAAAAATGGATGCTTCCTTAGTCCCAAAAGAGGACTTGATGTTATTATGGATCCACAGGTGCCACGCCCTTTCACCCCGGTAAGGTACTGGGCGAATATGGAAACGATATCACTTCATTGTATCATCACCGGCTCATAAGTGATGGTTGTAGGTCCGAGAAACTCCCAGATAGGTCCCATATTGGTAGTACTTAAATGTTAAGTTGAGTTGAGTTGAGTTGAGTTGAGTTGGCTTATAGGTCACTTGTCTACACTTTATTCTTGCTTTAGATAGACATTTGACGATCTGATTGGTTATCTTTTTGAGTTGATGTTGTTCCATATTATTCTACCTATTCCTGGTTCCTTCAGCTATTTTACATACCGTACATTCTACGTACTGATGCCACTCAGCGTTATTGTAATGACCCTCTAGGTCATTTTGGTAATCCTATAAATATTTTATCAGTTTGAGCATTTGCATAGTGACTATGAATTATTTATAACTTATTGGCCTGAGTATTCAGTCGTTGGTGAATCGTTTGACAATTATACAACTTTTCAAGTCATAATCTTTATGAGATTATGATCATAAAACAAATTTTTGAGTAAAGTCCTAGTAAATGACCTCGAAGTGAAATTGTGATGATTCCATTAGCTCCAGTATGGGAAAATTAGACTAGGAGCATGTTGGTGTAATTATATTGATTTTTACAAATTTAGCTGCTAGAACAGGTCAACAGTTCACTTTAGTCGATGTTTTTGGGAAGCATGCTTCATATGAAAATTCTTAATGCACCGTTAGATTCATAAAGTCGAGCTTGGTGTAGGAGGACCTTTCGTTTAATTTTCGGGGCTTTCGGGTGTATTTTGGTCCCTTCGGTATACTTCGATATTGAAAAATAGGACCCATATTGGGATAGAACGACCTCTAATGGAAATTTTGACTACACCATTGAGTCCGAAATGCCGTTTCTAATCAGATTTCATATATGGAATGTATTTTTTGTGACTTTGGATGAGGCCGGAGCATCGAAATTAAATTTGATCCATTGAGGAAAAAGAAAGGCGGCCGACGATGTAGCCGAACCATAGGCCGCCATGTGGCAAAGACGACAATGAGTATATATCCAAAATTTGTTCTAGAATGGCCGAACAAATCGAAGCAGAACTTCAAACTACAATATCTCCCTCAATTTTTACCCGATTTTGATGATCCAAAAGCCTAACTTGTATATGTTTTCGAGAAGAACACCGTGGAAGCTTCGAAAATTGATTTTGGCACGTCGTTTGAGGTAAAAGCTGGGCATTTTGCTGCTGTATCACATTGTTATTTTTCAGTAACTTTGATATGCAATTTCTTATCCATTTTAAGTCGGATTTTGGTAAATGGGTCTATTTTGTGTATTTTTGCGAGGCACACATCGTGGTACTTTTGAAATTAATTGATAGCACTTCGTTTGGTGCAAACTTAGCTACTGTTTATGTTGCAATTCTTTGGAAAACATCGAGTTATGATATTTCGGTCGTTTCACATCAGAATTAAGTAAATTTTGGGTCTAAATTGTACCACTTTTCGAGAAATACATCATGGTATATTTAGATTTTGTTAATTTGACTGTATTTCTAAGGAAATTGGCCGATAAGTTGTTGTATGTATACAATATTTCAATAAGAAATGTTGTGCAGTTTTTGGGCAGTTTCTGATTGTTCTGAGCCCCATTTTGATCTCAATTTTTGGCTATTGATTCGGGGTAATGTAAGGATCATTTTGTTGGGGTTGGTTTGGTATTTCGGGTGTGGTCCCCACTTTGTCCGTTTTAGTCTCCATTGATGTATTCTTTTCCATTTCTCCAGATATTACAGTCAAAATAGCCGTGTTTATGTTGTGATTCATAATTTAATAGTTGAGGAGCATTTAGAGGTGTTCAGACAGGGTAAAACTCGCGTGGACTGCTACGAAGCGCATGGATTCGCCTTACAGGTAAAACTCGCGTGGACTGCTCCGAAGCGCATGGATTCGCCTTACAGGTAGGCTAGGTTTTCCTTACCTCTAGACTGAACTGAAGTACATGTATACTAGGAGTTGGTTGTGGTTGAAAGTCATGAGGGTGACTATTAGTTATATTTTCTACTATGCATTTTTAACATTGTTGTCATGAGTTGTTAACAAATGTTTTCCGAGATAGTCGTTGTACTTAGCATATGGGGTAACTACAGTAATTTTGGGATACTTGTGGTTGTTCTAGACTGTATTTTTTTGTGAACACTATAGTAGCTGAGATTTGGCACTGTAGAACTACGATAAGGCCTGGTAAGGCTGGATAAGGACTAATGCCTTGTGATAGGTATATATTCTGGCTTAACTTCTATTTGTAGGGATATGTAGCCTAATGCTACTATGATATGCTGGATGTGAGGTTTTTGTTGATTACACGACATATGTGGGCTGACTCGGGTATAAATATGGTACCAATAGGATGATTTGATCTAAAAACATATGATATAGTCGTATTGTGGGCTATTTTGGTATAAATATGACTTCTACTTGACTTGGTTGTTCTGGATACTTGTGATATACCTGTCGATACCCTGGGTCTAGGACCCTGTTGCTTATTCTCTTACTCGTTGTTCTCTTGGGGACCTTAGCCTAGGCTTCAGCCGATGCTGCCCTAGATACATCTGCATAGAGCCCTGTAGATACTTGGATGATTATCTATATGTGCTCAAAGTACTTGTGATTGATTGGAACATGGTGTAGTTGCCTTGGGGTGGTATGACCCTACACTAGCATGTGAGATATATACTTCTGTATACATCTGTCAGTCCTTGTACATTTATTCTCTTTACTTGAGGTTGGGATTAGGTAGTGTTATCTGTGGCATAGTGACATATGGATATGTGGACTAGATTGAGCGGTATATTTATATTGTGAGTGTCGTCGCCTATGTTCACTCTTGGCACGATATGACTTTGGAGTTTTGAATCCGTACATATTCATTGAGTGAGTGACTGTTTTGATACCTCGAGCCTAGATGACACTCCCCATCGCTATTCGAGCTCCGGTGGTCATGTCTGAGTATATTAGACTCAGGAGTCGCGCCCCGTGGTTCAAGTCTGGTGACCATGACCGAGGTGCCGGGTGGCGGATGCCAATTCTGAGGTTCGAGACTATTCTTGGGTTCGAGGTCCTATTGATATTCCAGGGTTCGAGGCCCAGTTGACTATTCTTGGATTCGAGGACCTATTGATTATTCCTGGGTTCGAGGCCCAGTTGACTGTTTTTGGGTTCGAGGCCCTATTGATTATTCTTGGGTTTGAGGCCTAGTTGATTATTCTTTAGCTCGAGGACCTATTGATTATGTGAGGGGGATTCTTTCGGGATACGTCCCACCATTATATATATATGTATGGTCAGACCATCTGGCCCTGACTGACTTCCCTATCGGAGGCCAGGTCGAGAAGGGGGTTTAAGGCCCCGGGTGACTATTAGGGGTTTGATGCCCCGTGTGATACAGGTTACTGGATGGGTCGAGGACCCGATTGATTACCTGTGGATCCACACACCTATACACACCCTGATTGTGTGTTGGTGTACCCTCTAGGCTTATAGGGGCTCAAGGGGCTTCTAGGCTTAGAAACTAAGGCCTTACACCTACGTACAGTTGACCGCTGGATCATGTGATATTGGGAGTTAGGATCCCTAGTGGTTTTGTGAGCTTCGCGATGATTCTAGTAGCTAGATTGTGCACGAGTGTACCTCCTGGGTTTATGGTGGCCCAGTCAACATACATGCATAGCTATTAGGGCCTTGCACCCATGTACAACACTATGTCTCAGACTGGCGCCAGTTGTGGTTTGTGCCTACTCGTGCTTCATCAATTAGTATCATTTCACACCTCTTAAGTTGGTACAGTTGGGGTTCAGTGATTCTCTAGACATGCTTACTCCGTGATCAGAGTTCAAATTTGCTAGATTACTGTAGTTCTCTATATTTGAGCCTTCTATATTCATAGTCTTCCACTCAATCGGTCGATGATGCCTACTGGGTTCTTGTTATCGATACTTACCCCTACAATTTTGCATCTTTTCATGGTGCAGGTCCGGGTACTAGCCACAGTCGCTGAGTTAGGGGATTCGCAGGCGATTCATTAGACATTGGTGAGCATCAGCAGCTCTGGACATTCTGCAGTCTCCTTCTATTTTGACAGCCATCTTTATATTCAGACACTGTCCTTGTATATGTAGTTTGGATTGTATTTGTAGGTTGTCATTCTGGTTATATACATAGATATGTATATTTTATCCTAAGTCTATAGTAGCTCTGTACAATTGACTTCCAGGTTCTGGGTAGGTTTCGATTACTTATATTGTTGTGTTGGCTATGATTTAACTAGAGAGCTAGGACAGGTACCCTGTGGCTTAGGTATTTGACTTTCCTATAGATGGGATCTAATAGGCACCATCATGACTGGGACCAGGTCGTGACAAGGTGGTATCAGAGCTTAAGGTTCGCTGGTCTCATCTGTACAGAGCTACCGTCTAGTAGAGTCCTGTGGATGGATGTGGAGACGTCCATGACTTATCTCTAGGAGGTTGTGGGATGTTTAGGAAACTTCTTATGTTATTGATTCTGGTCGTATGATATCGCCAATAGCTCATTGACTTAAAACCTGATTTGATTCGCCTTTTCGCGCATGTGTTGCATAGAAGGTAGGCTCTGGGCAAGGTAGTGCTGCATCATCAGTCCTACATAGGGAGCAACCCCCATAGTCCATTGAGCAGAGACTGGATGACCTCGAATTTTGCCAGCTGGATAGGAAGACTATGGGCATTGGCATTACAAGAGCCCAGAGATATGTTTTGTAATCAGTTACTGGTCTGGTGATCACCACGTATGGAACTATGGGGTATGTTGTTGAGGTGGGGAGACTCTGTAACACTGATACCATATGTTATTTGCTTCTTGAAGATTGCATGGGTTGTGAATACTTCAGACAAAGATTACACAAGCAGGAGAGGATATGACTGAGGTAATACTAAGCATTGATGTTCTCTGTATATTTGCATTTGATTATTTAATCTTTGGTCTGACCCGTTGGGCTTCCCGATGCAGACAAGTATGCTATACTTGGTAGGATTCTGAGTAACTGTCACTTAAGTTATGACTGTAAGTGCTAGGGGGCTAACTATAATCCAGAAACCTGTGATTTATAAATTTGGTTCTTTTTTTTTTTTGCTTGACTATTAAAATGGGTAGTAAGATGTAAGAGTTGCATAGTATTTGAGAGCCTAGATGTTGGTTATACCCGTGGCTGCACCTTGTGCCTCTATGATTATGATCCTGTTGCGATGATTCTATTAATATGTGGTTCTCCTGATTCCTTGGTGATTGGATTGTGAGACAAATGTTACACCCAGAGGCTTAGTTGGGTTGTCTATTATTGAACAGGACATTATTGCATTATCAACTGAGCTATCTATTACTATGCTCTGATGACTTGTTGTAATTGTTAGCAGGCTGGGATTGTGTCATCCAGATGCCTGGCTGTGCTTGCTAGTGGGGATGTTGATCATTTTGTTGGACTGCCTTTTACTTGAGTTATGGTTTTACATTATTAGTTGCATTACTTAGCTTATTACCTACTTGAGTATCGGTTTTGAGATTCTTTTATCCTGGATCTGATATTGAGGTAGTGGAAGGTCTCTTTTATTAGTGGGAGATCACGTGTAGTGATGCTTCAGGATGGTGCTGTGGTAATTGAGATTTCTCTGGTAGAGTCATTTCCAGTAGCTGTGAGTTTCCAAGTATGTATTTTGCTAATTTTCCCGGATTACCTCCAGACTAGGATGGGATGTTGTTACAAAGAATATACTATTGTTAATTTAGACCAGGGCGGAGGAATTCTTAGATAAATTGTATTTAGACCCGACATGGCTAATGCTAGGTTTTGGTTATGTTGTTAGGCTAATTAATTCCTCCATTGTGTGTATAGAATCTGATTACTGTGTGTACCGATCTCATTGTTATGGTGGACCTGTTAGGGCCCCTACTTGTTGAGGCTTGATTTATTAAGTACTATATTGTTGAGGTTGAGCGGGTAGGTGTTGAAACAACTAGATCTTAGGCAGTTGGGATGATTCAGGGTGAATTAGGGAGGTTTGCTATGAGCTATATAACATTGATTAGTTGTAATTTTGATTAATCGATTTTGGGGCTAGCAAGTATGTGATTGGTATTGTCTTGTCTTTCTTACTCATGGTACTTCACTTGCAACCAAATGATAATATTTGATAGGGAACTGTGATGGAAAATGTGACATATATCTGTGTACGGAGGAATATATAAGGAGTCTGCCAATGTCTAATATATTGTGTATTTGATGTATGTTGTTATATATAATGGTTGTAATGGTCTGGTGATTCGTATGTGGATCATCTATTGTGTTGTGGGTATCTATCGCCATTTTGAAGATACTAGTGATTGTTACATCAATAAGCTGTTATATTGGGATGATAGGCTGACTATTTATCACACTTATGATTACTAGCGTTACTGTGATTGACTGACTGAACAAGAAGAGAAGGGGATGGGTCCTTGCGGTGGAATATAATAGCATTAATTATTACATGTAACTGAGTTAGTATCAGTGAGTCATGAAGCTACCTAGGGTTAAGTGTAATGATTGCTTGCATAGGGAAATGGGAAACAAGGTAAGGTCTGGATATATAAAATATGACTATAGTCGAGGATAATTGTGGTTGGTTGGGTACTAGATAGTATGCCGAAGGCACATATATATAGCATATTGATGTCCTATTATGTGTTAGTGAACTGAATTTGTAACACCCCACACCCTACACTACACCACTAATACTATACAAATGAAACATGACATGATTTGGTTAAACTAGCGCAAGTTTTCAAAAGTGTTTGAATCTCGCGTTAATGGGCTATTTGTGCGCCTAGCGCTTACGAGGGTCGAGTGTGTACATGTTTTGTGCAGAAATGAGGAGATTACGGACTTAAAATGAAGTGAGAGAATTGAGGTGCTTGTAGGACTTAGGAAGTAAGTAGGTGAGTCAGCTGCTTGCTTAGCTTAAATTGCTAACTAAACGGAGGCGAGACTCTGCGTCGAAATTGTCCAAGTTCAATTATGAATAAAGTCTGTGTTAATAGGGTAACTTTGGCCCATGTCTTATAACCATAGATGTACCAAATTTTCATCCCAAGAGAAGTATTAAAAAGGGGCCCAAAGGCAATACAAAACACTTAACAATTTGGGCCCAAGATAAGTGAACAAGAAATCTGAAAAATGGGCAGCAAAGGCCCATGTATTTGGAGCTCCAAAAGGCCCAAGTGGAATGGCCAAGGAGCTGCATCACCTACTTGGTGATGTAAGGCTTAGGTAGCCTTAGTAAGTCGGCCAAGGATCAGTTTTAAAAAGGCCTAAAGCAGCTCCCACAAGTCACATTATCTTGAACACAAAAGAAAAATCAGAATTGTCTCTCAAGTTCTCTCAATATTTCTTCACTTGCAAAGCAGCAAAAAGAGAACTTCTAGGGTTCTTATACAAGCCCCACACCTTGAAGTAAGTGGTAAGTAAGTTTGTACATGTGTTTATTATGGTTTTATCATGAAAAAACAAGACATAGATGCTGCACACACTTTCTGAAACTGTTGGACAGATTGTGTGCAGAAAGTTGTTGCACCTTTTCCTTTTTGTTTTGGTGATTTATCTATGGTTTTTAAGTTTTATTATGAAGGGAACTTGGTGCTATTGACATGGTATGAGTTATAAATATTGTACTAAAGTTTTTGCCTTGATTTTGGTTTCATTTAATGAGGGCATTTTATCGTGTATTTTAAGCGTTATGTTTATTGGAACTTGTGGACTGTTGTATATAAGGCTATTAGCCCATGTCCTTGATGGCTTATTTGTTGCTGTTCTGAGTATGGTTTATAGCTGGTTGTATGTAAAAATGTTGCTGGAACAGTTAGGTTAAGGTTGGAACCGATTTGGAATTGTTAACGTTGAAAGGTTGCAAAAAGAAGTAACGTTATGCTGCCCGTTTGTAGATTATATAGAATAGTTATGTGCTGTGTTTTGTGGGCTGTTGTAAGGCTGGTATGGCATCAGAACAGGTTGCCCATGACGTGTATAAGTGAATGTGCACTAGGGAATACGATTAGAGGCAAAATGGTTAAAAGAATATGCTATGGTTCGTAATTGTCCGCTTGCTGTCCGTGTGTTATTTTGTTATGGAATTAGGATCCCAAAGTGTGTTTATTGGATGCTAATGCTAGTTTTATCACCTACTATGTTGTAGATAAGTATTTGGAGAAAGGGAAGGTTGTCTCGAGGTAGGAACAAGGTCATACAATAAAGTATGTAAGGTCATTTGATTTTGTACCATTTGGCATGAAACGTAGATCCTTTCTTAGCACATAAAGGCACCTACCAACTTAGACACAACTATAATGGTGTCCCCATTCCTTGACATGTTCATATGATCCCATACATCATTACTTCCAAATCTGGTTACATACATGAATACCAAGATACATGGTTTCTTGTTGCCAAATAAAGTTCACAAGTTGTA
>JAABOM020043571.1:0-16306 GCA_011800125.2 Solanum clarkiae | reverse complement strand
GATAAGCATTTAATGATTTAGTTTCTATTCCAACAAAGAGAAGTAGAAAAAAACAAGAACATTAGTTAATGAAATAGTAATTTGACATTTTCTGAATGTTCACAAATTTACTATTAAATTCTCATTATTTGTCTTATCATATCAATTTAGAGCCTCCTAGACATGTTGGTGAGGGGATTTGTGTGCCTGGTTTGACTATGAAATAGCTCGCCTACCATCCAAAGCTATCTAAGTATGAAACAAGTAGAAGGATATCCTAGTTATGACATTTATGATTCAAGCTTTTGTCAAATTTTCCTAATATTTCTCATCTTTATGGTCCTTATGTAGAAATACTGATCCCAAAAACAACAAGCTCGAAATATTCAATAAGTTACTTCAAAGAACTCCAATGAGGAACAACATTCCAATGTGTTGAATTCTAGCTACTTCTCTACTAATTTCAATGAATTCATTCAAGGAGATAACATATCTCAACCACTTGAAGTTCCTTTAGCTTCATAGAGTTCAAATGGTTATTCCTTGAACTGGTGGAATAAATGGGTTGAATTGCTAGAACTTGACAAATTTTTGAGCTGAAATAATGCCGGAAATCAAATTCGCAAAATTGTCAAGTTCTGGCAATTCAACCCATTCATTCCACCAGTTTAAGGAATAACCATTTGAACACTATGAAGCTAAAGGAACTTGAGGTGGTTGAAGTATGTTATCTCCTTGAAATAATTCATTGAAATTAGTAGAGAAGTCACTACAATTCAACACATTGGAATGTTGTTCCTCATTGAAGTTCTTTGAAGTAGCTAGTTGAACATTTGGAGCTTGTTGTTTTTGGGATCGGTATTTCTTCATAAGGACCATAATAATGAAAAATATTAGGAAAATTTGACAAAACCTTGAATCATAAATGTCATAACAAGGATATCCGTCTACTTTTTTTCATACTTAGATACCTTTAGATGGTAGGCAAGCTATTTCGTAGTCAAATCCGGCACACAAATCCTCTCCTGAACATGTCTAGGAGGGTCTAAATTGACATGGTTAGACAAATAATGAGAATTTAATAGTAAATTTGTGAATATTCAGAAAATGTCAACTTACGATTTTCCTTAACCAATGTTCTTGTTTTTTCTACTTCTCTGTGTTGGAATAGAAACTAAATATTTATATGCTTTATCCTAACTCGTGAAAACCTCATCTAATTTCTTATCAAGATATGGTGTCCATCACAGGTGTTGTCTTTTGTTTTGTGGTCTTTCTGTAGTTGATTTTGAAAACAAAGAATGATCCTTCTCTTTTTCTGAATTACCACATCTTTTAAATTGTGCCTCCTCATTAGTATTTCTCATTTTCTTAGAACCTACCACTTGATTTTGATATATCTCATATCAATTTTCTTTGCTTGTTCCCTTCGGTCTTGCAGTTTCTTAGCACAAGATGTATTGTCCAGTACATCAAGTTAATTAGCCTTGTTCTATTGGAATATTTCATTTGGCTTCTTATTGTGACAATTCACATGCTTCCTATACATTCTTGAGTTTCATTGATGAAATGGAAAACTTCCTAAAAATGTAGCATGTTCTTTGTGTGGCTAATTCTAGTATCATTTCCATCGTCACCTCCAGAGTCATCACTAAACCGAAAGATGAAAAATCATTGTGAGTGATTAGAGCTAAGGCGACGGGCACCATGAGAATGGATTCAGAATTCACCAACCCACTCAAACAAGTCAATACTTTCTAGGCAATTGTGGGTCTAAAAGGGGAACTCCTGCAGTCTTTACGTGTTCATTTTCCTCAATTTATGCATTCTCCTCAAACTCAATATCTACATTCTCCTCTATCTCGACCTGAGTTTTAGGAGGGGCCTCTCCTATAGGTACATTCACAACTTGGGCCTCACCTCTAGCAGGTGCTACCATTCCTCGATTCTACCCCTTGCTCATCCTCTCCTTTGTCCTCTTGTCGCTAGCTCCTTAGCTAGGTCATTGGTGGGAGTTATTGGCCCAACACCATTGTAGCACGTGTCAACCATTTGCAAACAGAAGAGTGAAAGAGGTTAGATATAATTTTGGATCACTAGGTAATAATTGGAATCAAGCTTTAGCACAACAAGAGGAGAGAAGAAAAAGTATAAAAGAGATTGCCTAAAGTCATGTAGTCTTTCGAAGAAAAGTATAAACGAGATTTCCTAAAGTTATATAGCCTTTTGAAGAAAAGTACAGTCATCTCCGTATTGTTCCACAAGACTCTATAGGCTAATTTTTGTATAATAAGGTCAATGAATCTAGGGCTCTAATACCAACTAAGTCACGACCTCGAACTAGGCTGTTAGTGGCACCCACTCTAACTTTCGCATAAAAAAATTATTATTACAACCCAAATAGTAACTAAAACAATTTAGTAATTTAAGATATGGAAACAGGTTAAACTAATAGGTAGACATTGAGTTCTTATAAACTCAAACAAACTAGATAGTGTAAAAAAAAAAAAACTCCTTAGAACCTTAAGTCATTATACAAATACTCTAAGTATCCAACACAAGAGCATGCAACCCCAAGAAATGGACATCATAACAATAAATAAACTGAAGCGTCTGTTTCCAAAAAAAATGGACTAAGAGTAAATAGAAATCCATGGAAGGCTTAAAAAAGCTAGCTAGTCGATAAATAATAATAATGACCATATGAAAAGTAACCATAACCAACAATAAAATCTTGTGAGTTATAACATGGAATCCTGATGTCTACTCATACATCGGAGAAAAGGGAACTTTACTTGAAAAGTTAAAACTCCTACCCCTCTAAGGGAGTGTCATAAGCTACGTAGATCCATTAGAAAATCCGTAATGGTAAAAACATAAATCTTATGGTGGCAATATAGTTATGATACTTAGAAAATTTATATAAAGACCCCATTAGTTGAAACCCCACCTCAAGTGCCATTTGGTGCTAAGTTAACATCTCACTAAATACATAACATAGACATAAAATCATACTTGTCATAAATCATAATTCATACTTGTCATGAATTTGTAATCTTGACATAAATCATACTTCATAGATTTATTCTCATAGAGTAGCTCATTTCCTTAATTTGTGCAAAGTGGGGTGTACGCCCCATCATCATTACATTTCATGCCATAGGGATTATGTAAAGTAGGGTGTGCGCCCCATAATCATTACACCCTACATAAAATACTTGAATGGTTGAAATCTAATAATCATGACTTGTAAAGATGGAAGGAGAGTAGTAGAACGAGTTTCAACTCAATAGCTAGAAATCATGTAACTGGGACAAAATAATATATACACATGTACAAAAGGAACACAGTCTCAAAAATCAAAAGATGAAAGTGTTGAAAGAGACTGAAATGATCAAATAATGTCAAATGCTCACCCAATTCCCCGAAAAATCTTCTACCGGCTAGCTAGAATCAACACGACTTATTAGTGGGGATGGGGCTGGTAGGGGGTCGGGATATGAGGTGCCGAAAAAAAAATGAAAGTTTTAAAATTTGAAATTTTTTTGAAAATAATTTTTAAATTTTAATTTTATTGGGGGGTGGGGGGCTTCGGTAGGGGTTTCGAGGTAGGGATAAGAAAAACACGTTATAATTTGAGGTTGGAGAAGAGTTTTTGTGAAGTGTTGTCCTTAATTTTTGGAGGAAAGTCATTTTCCTTTAATTTGAGGAAAATAAGTTGATTTTGAAAAATATTTTTTAAAACAATTAAGCGAACCAAACATGAGAAAGATTAAAAACATTTTCAAGAAAATATTTTCCTTCATACCGAACACACCCCAAGAGTTCATCATTTTTCAACAAATCTTGAGTCGTTTCATTGGATTAAAAGTAGTGATACTTCAGAAAAAAAAGGAGTATCATTCTTTGATTTTGAAAGTAAGTACAGAAAGACCATAAAAGAAAACAGAGCATACAATGGATGCCAGATATTTATAAGAAATTAGATGAGATTTTTCTCGAGTTAGGAGAAAGAGGTAAGTATATAAAGACTTGATTTTTATCCCAACACAAAGAAGGATTAAAAAAAAACAAGAACATTGGTGAAGGAAAATCTTAAGTAGAAATTTTTCTGAATGTTCATGATTTTAGTATTGAGTTCTCATTATATGTCTTGACATGTCATTTTAGCTTGTCCTAGACATGTTTGGAGAGGGGGTGTGTTGGATTTGACTAAGAAACATCTCGCCTGCCATCTACAGGCATCCGAATATGAAAAAGGTAGATGAGATATCCTAGTTATGATATTTATGATTAGAGTTTTGTCAATTTTTCCTAATATTTTTCATCTCTATGGTCCTTATGCAGAAATATTGATTCCAAAAATAATAATCTCCAAATGTCTATCCAGCCACTTCAATGAACTTCAATGAGGGATATCATTCCAATGTGTTGAATTAAAATGACTTCTCTACTAATTTAAATGAACTATTTAAAGGAATATATATACCTAACATTTATTTTATAGTTTCATTGAGTTCAAATGATTATTCCTTGAACGGATTGAATGAATTAGATGAACTACTAGAACTTGACAATTTTGACATCTAATAAAATTCCTAGGAGGATTTTTCCTATTCACGGAAGCTCTACTCAAGAAAATGTCTCCACATTAGTTTCATTATAACAAAAAATCAGCATTTTTAAGGCGGGTGCATGTGATGAGGCGTTTCATATAGTATGGGGTGAGATGCATGTCCCGAGATATGAGGTGTAAGTCCCATGGATCTATAACGTATATCTCATATGTCTTAAACTTTTAAATTTTTATTACTAAGAATATAAGCAAAATAAAACTTTCAATAATTCTAAAAAATAAAATTTAAATAAATCAGAGACAATACAGAAAAAATATTGTATTGTCATTTGAGAAAGGTTAGAATACAAAAAGTAATAATAACTGAGATAATCTTTAAAATAAATCATCAGCCATCTCTACATTTATCAACCCTTCCCACCCTGAACTAATATTTACATCAATTATTATTTATATATATCAAACAAGGAAAGGACAAAAAGTGCAAGAGTAATGACCAAAAAAATGAATAAAGTTATCTATAAGGATCATATTGCTATGAAATCTATATCCTATTAGTTTGAAGCACGATTATCTAAAGATTTATTTATAAGGGCTTTATTTTCTTATATATTTTTAAAAACATTGTACAACCTAAAAGTATGATAAGATAATACACACATTAAAATGTCAGGATCCTATTTCTCAGGCCGTGAAAGTACCTACCCCAAGCCATCGGTAGGTAAGCCTATACTATAGCTTAGAGTCATAGTCAAAGGGCTACCCAATGGAGGGCAGACCTAATAAGTAAAAGCTTCCACAATACAGATAATAGATACAACATTGACAAAAATAACATACTGCAACTCACCCCAAAGACCTGGTATAAGTCATTATTTGAGCTTTTAATATATAAATTAAGGGTACAACGCTTTTTAAATACAACAACAATATAGACTATCTCTTAACACAAAATAAAGATAAGTCCAAATGCATTCAGATGGAAATCGACAACTCCAGATGCTAGGAGCTCACCATATGTCCATAATACTCAGGTAGCTCTATACAAAAGGAAATCAACAGTGGGGACTCACACCATGATCTGCAGGGGGAGAAGTATAATACGAGTACCAAATAAATGGTACTCAACAAACATAGGCCGACTGAGCTCCACATATAAAGCAAGTACAAATATCATGAAATCAGGCAAGTAAACCGCAAGTAATAGGATATCAGCCAAAATTAACAAGCAACAAAGTTGTACCAGATGATGAAAAGAAGATAGGAAGCATACCTGGGAGGGTTAATTCTACTATCTGCTAGTATGAAAGACAAGTCACGAATCAAATCGGCAATACCAACCAAAGATAGACACTGAGTTTGGGCTATTCTATCAATCTAGGAACTAGTTCGAACAAACATAGATGGGCACATGCTCAGACTCGAAAAGAAAAATTAGACCTACCATAGCTATCAAGTCCCTACAAAATAGAATAACACAGGCAATATAGATCTAAGTAAAAAAAACCAACCGGCGTCCCATACCACCTGCAGTAGAAGCAGCAAACAAAACCCTAACCAACATCCCATACTACTAGGGGCCAACCAACAAATGATATACTAGGGACGATGATGCATGTGATTGTAATGCATGATACCTCTCCATTGCGTATAACTAAGTCATGGACGACCATTTCACCACTCTCAGTCTCTGTGCACAATGATGAGTCTATGCATGATGGGGATAGTACAAAAAGAAGTATTAATGAGAAACCAATGCAATGTAAGCCAGTGCAATATCCAAACAAGTCACACAAAATCTAAGAAAATGAACCGGTACCACTACAGAGACGAAGGTTGAGAAGACTGATTTGGGGTCCAGTTTCTCCAAATTCAAGGCCTCAGGATTAACAACAAATAATAATAAAATAATATTTATATTAACAAGGTTGACATTATAATCCATCAGCTAAGGGTATAGAGCCTCGAACGGCTAAAGGAAACTTAGGAGGCGGAGTCTGTCACAATAACCATCACCTACATCAAGTCCATAACTAAGCCAACTAAACTAGTCCGTGGCCACAGTAAGCCTCTTAAATATTAGAATCTATACTCGATGCATTACTCAATAGGAAGCCTCACCTAATACCATGAATTCCAACCAGAATGAAGTATGAATAAGACAACCTATGGACACGGTAGTCTGCCAAAAACTCAACCACTAGCTAAAACATCGCAACTAATAAACCCCAACTGAACTCAAGACTAACTATAACCACTATGAAGGTCTACAACCATATACTAAATCTTAATCTCATTCTAAGGCCACGTACCGTATCCCCAAAAGAGGTATTACATGCAAATTAAGACATACCCCTACTCCTACCCTAAACCAAGTTCTACAAAGGACTTTGCTAGCCTAATGCTCAACCGAGGATCATGAGAACGAGATAGAATGGAAAGAAATGAGATATAAGGAAAATAAAATCCAAATTAACATGAAATGCATACTAGACAATACTAAAATGGGCTTAGTCAAAGTCGGAGACCACTGCCTACCTCAAAGCCGATCACACGCGCTCTAAACCACTCTACGATAGCTAACGTGCCTGAAACACCTCCAATTGCTGTCACGCTTTCAAATTATCGATCTGTATGACAAACAAAATATTTTGACATCAAGAACATAATTTTTGAAATCGGATCCAAAATTGAATAAAAGATGGGATTAAGGGACCCGCAATAAAAATCCCAAAATAACTCAATAATAGGGTTACAAACATAACCAGGAACTTGTACCCTCAAAATGAGGCATAATTCTATGGTCAAAACAGAGGAATTCGAATTATACAATATATTCATAATAAAAGGGAATTTGAAGAAAAGGGATAACAGCTAGTTCGGCTAAATCACCCCCAGTAAAGCATCCAATGCATTTTCCGATCACATCACAACATTCCTTGTAGAAAATCCCATAATATAGTCCCAATAATCACTAGAAATGGACTTCGAATGCTTAAGTTATCAACTTTCAAACTTTTCCCAAAATTCAGTCCAAAAGTACCAAAACACAGCAGCTAAATTGGAGAATTACCTCAACAGGAAATTCCAATCCAAATTTTGAGCTGACCAATGCATTCCTTACAAAACTATCCACAAGTTAGCCTAAAGTATATCTTTGAAAAAAGACTTGAATTGCTTTAGAAATCACCTCCCAAAGTTCCTCAAAAAAAAAGCTTGAAAATGATGCATAACGCCAGTTAAATTTGTAATTTTACCTGAAACAGAGGCTCCAATTCAAATTTCGAGCTCACCACTATGTGCTTCGCAAAAATCAATTCAAGATTGACCATTGAATCGTCCAATTTGGACTTGAAATGGTGGAGAAATCAAACCATGAAGTTTAGCAATTGAGCTAAGTTCGAACTAGAGTGTATATAATATATACCACTGAAAAGATCTCTGTGATTG
Source organism: Solanum clarkiae (assembly GCA_011800125.2). Lineage (NCBI taxonomy): Eukaryota > Viridiplantae > Streptophyta > Magnoliopsida > Solanales > Solanaceae > Solanum > Solanum clarkiae. Next base: position 8,301 of record JAABOM020043571.1, on the reverse strand, counting down.
CACGCACATTTGCCTGCAATCGTGGAGTACAAATATGGATACCTTCGCAAATGAAGGAGTCCCTTCGCGATCGTGGAAAACAGAGGTTCCAGACCTCCATTATCGCAGTGGCGGAGGACAACAAGAAAGGTTGACCTCCATGATCATGGCCTTGGATCCGGGGTCGTGGATAAGAATTTCTCCTGCACCAGATGTTAGTTGATGAACTGTTGATTTTCACCAAGTTGAAAATTTCCGATGGGGTACTCTAAATTTGTCTATCTTTCAAAAACAATCTCTCTATCTCCATGAGGTAGTGGTAAGGTCTACGTACATTGTATCTTTCCCAAATCTCACTTGTGGGCTTCTATTGGGTATGTTGTTATTGTTGTTGTTGTACTAAAAATTTTTTTGGAACCTCGTGCACACAAACGGACTATGCTACCCATCAAAATCGATGTTCTAGACTCAATGGCACAACTGAAATTTTCATACGAGGTCATTACGACTGAATGTGGGTCCCACTCCAACTGTCATTTTTAATCAAAATCCAGCGAGGGGCTCAGAATAAGTCCAAATGCCCCGAGAGTCAAACGAAAGGTTATTCTAGACCAAACTCCACATTCCGGAGTGAATTGCGTTGTCAAAATGTTCTCCGAGTTCATTTTCTAAGAATGTTGTCCAAAGTCAACTCTAGGCCAAATTTCAAGAACCAAAATGCCAACTGGCCTAATACTCATATCGAAGGCATCGGTGCTCTAACTGACCATACTTCTAGACTAATTTGACCATTTTGGAGCTAATGGGATTATCAGATTTTCATTTTGAGACTGTTTTGCAATTTTGTCCGAAAATCACTTTTCATGTTATAAAGGCCTTCCAACACCAAAACTACACCAAATCCAAATGAATGACTAGGCGACCGAGATACCAGTGCCAACAGGTCATAAATGACTTTGGATCTACAAGAAAGCTCTAAACACTGAAAATAATGAGGAGATAAAATGACTTGGAGGGTCATTACATAAAAATATGAGTTATCGTAGAAATAGTTTTAAAATAATAACAATAAAATTTGATGCCCAGGAGTTTGTTTTTACATCCGGCGTTTATGTTTTTATGCTCAGAATTTATGCCACAAGTTGTAGGGTGTATGCCTTATGGATCTGCACCTTTAATTGCACCAAGAGCATTTTTGGTACGCTCTGCCTCGGGACTCGCTTCTAAATCATCTTTTAAAATACTGCAAAAAACAATAATTCCTACACTTAAGATTTATTTTGTAATCTAATAATACTATTTTAATTTAAAAGCCAGCGTACTTGATATACACTATCGTAATTCTAGTGAAATTCAAGGCATTGCATGTGAAGAGAGAACGGAACCGAAAAAAATGTTCAACAGTTTTTAGAACTCAAACAATCTTTATCATTTGTTTTTTTGACCATGTAAAGATCAAATGAATATTTTCTATTCATTTCGTGAGTTCACTTTACTAACTAGACATGGATTATGTTCTTGCAGGGGCGCATGTGGCACATGGGAGGGGGGGAGGAGGGTAGTAACTAGGCTCATACGAACACATGCTCCCCTCCTTATATTATTATGTAACTAGTGAATTTGTCCGCGCTTCATGCGGTTATAAAAAAATCTTATTATATTTATAAGTGATTTTTCTAATATTCAAGTGGTCAAAAAATACAATATAAGTTGTATTATTACCCTAATTTTGGTGACTTTCCGATTAACAAATTTTAAAAAATGGAAGTAGAAAGACAAGTGAGAGAAATTCTATTTACATCATTTGTATATGATATCAGAATTATTTTCTTAATTGTCTTTATAGAAGTACTGCTATAATGTGAAATGAAATACACATGTCTTAGATTTGTCTAATTGAAATGAATAACTGTTTTTGTTTCTATTTTTTTTCTTCTTTAGCTTGAATAAAATAATTTTTATTCTTCCTTTTGTTTTTACTTTTAACTTAGTACTATATTAATCATTACTTTAAGAATATATATATATTATTTTTTACAGTATTTGTTATTAAAAAAAAAGTGTTCAAATTTGTACTCTATAATTAGGAATTAGAAATTTCACATATACGACAAGGGTAAAAAGATGCAACAAATAATTAAACTCACTGAAATAATGGATTTGGTTAAATAATTCATCAACTGAACTCCTATTGATAACACTATCCAAGTACTGAAAGTCATTGTACCAAAACATCTAATTACCAATCTAATCATTGGAGTTGTAACCTCAAAACTAAAACCAATAAATAAATAAAAAGATTCTGAGTTTGAAAACAAAATGGACAAAGATAAAGGAAGAATCTATTGTCGCCCAAAATATGCTAGTTCACCCTTGGATTTTGGAATTGGTAGGCTCCTACTGAGGTATATCCGCAGCCGCTTGAAGATGCTCTGTATTAAAAAAAAAAAAAAAGAGCAAGTACAATATCATTATACATGATAAGAACTTGAGAGAAATTGGAGTAATTTGAGAGTTGGGAGAGAATGGGGTAATAGGGTATAGGATAATATGGTTATTTGTAGTTATATGATCAAAATGACATAGTTTAGGGGTTAGAAGGATAGAAAATAACAAAATTTTCCTTCATTAAAATCTCTGTGACAGGGTCTATGAGACCTATATATGGTCCATAGATCTATTCACATATCATAGAGGTCATTCATGGAAGTTAGGGTCACTTTTCCATGTTGCAGGACCTCATCCATAAAGCCCATGTCTACGGCGCGTAGTTCCTTTACTAGTTGTGTTTGCTTCTCATGGGAATTGGGCTAAAATCACCCCTTTTTGAATCTCAAACCATAACCAACTCTGCAGGCCTGTCTTGCCCTCTATGACCCATAGAGCACCCTCATGGTTTATCCCATGTCTTAGTCAAATTTCATATTACACTGTTCCCATGCAATGACTATCATCTACATGCAGTTCATGGATTTTTCTATTGCTCTTAAAGAGACTTCATCCTGTTGAACCCAATTTTCATAGTTTCAGATTTCCTTCCACGACTGACATCTATGAGTCGTGGTTCCTTTTACGACTCGTGGTCAGGTCTTGTACAATGACCCATCTTTCTGAAAAATTTTCCAAATGTCAGGGATATCCACAAGACCCCATCTCGGCTTGTATGACTATGGCCCATGGAATGGGCTCATGGTCCCTACACGAGTAATTCTTTTTGTGTATTTTCTTCCACATTCTTTTTGTGTATTTTTGGGCTTGCAGGTTGACCTTTGGGGTTGAAAGTGCGTTGGTTTGGAACAAGTAGCGCATGGAGGAGAAAAAAGATAAAGGGGTCGCGTGTTTTATTTGCTGAAAACATGTGAATCGGACCAGATTGGGGCACGTTTGGGCTGGATATGGGATTTAATTTGGGCTACATTGGCTTGGAATTAAAATGATAACTAAAAAAATGGATTTGGTTTAAGAAATTAATCTCATCAATTGCAATTGTGACTAATTAAATGTAATCAAATTGAAATCAATTGACTAATTTGATCATAATATGAATACAAATAAATTGAAGAACTTTCTGGAATTAACGGCTTGAAATAATTAATTGCGAAATAATATCTTAAAAATAAAAGTGAAATTCATTTGAGAATATATATTAAAAGCTAATTATTTCAAATTGTTAAAATTAAAAGCTCGATGATTAATTCATGTTGTGGAGGGTAAAAGTTGGATGTTAACACCATCCACGACTGACATCATGAATCGTGGTTCCTTTTACGACTCATGGTCAGGTCTTGTACAATGACCCACCTTTCTGAAAATTTTTCCAAGTGTCAGGGACATCCACAAGACCCCATTCGTTTTGTATATTTTCTTCCATATTCTGATCTTCCAACTTATAGGGTATTACACTTGTTAATTCATACATCAATTTCTTTTGCACCATTTTCACAAAGATAGTAAACACATTGAATGTTTCTTACTTTTTGCTTAGGAACAAGATTCATGTGGTGTAGCAATCAACAATGACAAAGGCATACCTTTTTCCATCTCGACTATGAACATGCATCGGTCTGCAAAGGACCATGTGAAGCAATTCCAGTGGTTTGTGAGTGCTCACCAATCCTTTAGGTTTGAAGCTGGACTTTACTTTTGCACAAGCTGCACACACTTGATCTTCACTAAATTTTTCTTTGGGTAGTCCTATGACAAGATCTTTAGAAATCAGTTTAGGTATTGTTCAGAAGCTTGCAAGCCCTAATTTTTTGTGCCATAAAATTGAATTGTCATCTACAGCACTGAGACACTTCTGTGTAGGTTTTCCAGGGCTGGTGATGTCTACTTTCTAGATATTTTTGTGTCTTTTTCCATCGAGAATCAGTTTCTTGGTGCTTGAACTGGTTACTTGGCACTTAGATGCTGTGAATAGTACATCATTTCCTCAATCACACATTTGAGATTCACTTAGGATATTGTACTTCACTCCCTCAATATAGTATACATTGTCTATTGCCTAAGAATGCAAGGGTCCGACTTTCTCAATTCCCTTTTTTTTTCATTTCCAAAGTCCACACTTCCTCCATGGAAACCACTCAGTAAAAGGGAGAAATTGTTGACCAGAACGAACATGGTGATTGGTTTACCGAAAGTGGGTGATCTTGAGTTATGTGAAGGGTGCATATTTGGAAAACGAAGTAGAAAATCCTTCCCAATAGGAAAATCTTGGAGGGCTAATAGTTGTCTTGTGCTTGTACATGCTGACTTGTGTGGGCCAATGAAAACTGAGTTTTTAGGTGGGAGTCGGTACCTTCTTCTGTTTACTGATGACTATAGCCGTATGAGCTGGGTTTACTTTCTCAAGTTCAAATCTGAAGCATTTGAGAATTTCAGGAAATTCAAGGCCCTAGTGGAGAAGCAATCAGGCTACAACATAAAAGCTCTTCGTATAGATCGTGGTGGTGAATTTTTATCTGATGATTTAAATTTATTTGTGATGAGAATGGAATTCGCAGGGAACTTACATCACTGTACTCGCCGCAACAAAATGGAGTCACCGAGCGAAAAAGTCACACAGTGGTAGAGATGGCCAGAAGCCTACTTAATGGAAGGGGATTTCCAGTTCACTTTTGGGGAGAAGCAGTGGCTGCAGCTGTGTACTTCCTGAACTTGTCTCCAATAAAAGCTGTTTTGGATCGAACTCCTTATGAAGCATAGACGGGACAAAAACCAAGAGTGAGCCACTTGAAAGTCTTTGGTTGTATAGCTTATGCTCTGGTTAATACACATTCTAAACTTGATGAAAAATCAGAGAAATGCATTTTCATTGGTTAAAGTCATCAATCCAAAGCATATAGACTATATAATCCTACTAGTGGCAAAGTGATTATCAACAGGGATGTTGTTTTCAACGAAGAAGCAGCCTGGGAGTGGAATGGCGAGAAAGAAGATTCTGTAATCCATATTCCGGTCCAACTAGAAGGAGAGCATACCACGAGTCTTGATTCTATAAGTTTGGATCCTTCCTCTTCTTCCAGCAGTGATATTAATAGTTCTTCTCATGGCAGTAGCAGTAACAATTCTACTCCAATGAGCTCCCACTCTCCATCTTCAACGTCATCCAGTGAATCACCCCCAAACAAGTTTCGGTCACTGGAAGATATTTATGCATCTTGCAGTTTTTCCTTGTTAGCTGCTGAACCAACATGTTATGAAGAAGTTGCAAAGCAACCTGAGTGGCAGAATGCAATGATTGAAGAGATCCAATCCATTGAGAAAAACCAAACATGGGAGTTGGTTGATCTTTTTGAAGGTAAGAATGTTATCGGGCTAAAATGGATTTTCAAAGTAAAGTACAATGCTGATGGAAGTGTGAAAAGATATAAATCTTGACTTGTGCAAATGGATATAGCCAGAAACAAGGCGTCGGCTTTGAAGAAACATTCTCACCAGTAGCTCGCTTTGAAACAGTTAGAACTACTCTAGCCTTGGCTGCTCAACTTGGTTGGCATGTGTACCAATTTGATGTTAAGTCTTCTTTCCTAAATGGCGACTTACATGAAGAATTATATGTCTCTCAACCTGAAGTCTTCATCTCTAGTGAAGGGGAAAGAAAAGTATACAGACTGAAGAAGGCATTATATGGTCTGAAGCAAGCTCCACGGGCATGATATAACAAAATTGATACTTTTTTTCAAGAGCAGCAATTCAGAAGAAGTGAGAATGAACCCACACTTTATGTGAAGAAGAGAGGTAATGGTGATTTTTTAGTCGTTTGTCTTTATGTCGATGATATTATATATATAGGCTCTTGTGAATCTATTGTTTCTGAATTTAAGAGTTGCATGATGGGTAAATTTGAAATGTCCGACTTGGGTATGCTGCATTATTTTCTTGGGCTTGAGGTGAAACAAGGTTCGAATGGAATCTTTATTTCACAGAGAAAATATGCTACTGAACTTTTACAGAAGTTCAACACGCTGAATTGTAGTCCATCTCCCACGCCCATGAATACGAATGAGAAACTGGTACTTGATGATGGTACAGGCACATTAAATGCTTCTTATTTTAGAAGCTTGGTTGCTCGTCTAAACTATTTATCACATACAGGGTCTGATATAGCATTCTCTGTCAGTTTGATTTCAAGGTTCATGCATAGTTCTTCGAAGCAACACCTGGGTGCAGCCAAAAGGATCATGCGACATGTTCCTGGCACTATAAGTTACAGAATTTGGTACTCAAAAGTATCAGATTTCAGATTAATTGGTTTTATTGATAGTGATTGTGCGGGTAGCTTGGAAAATCGCAGGAGCACATCTGGGAATGTCTTTAGTCTTGGTTCTGGAGCAATCTCATGGAGTTCAAGGAAACAAGATACAATAGCCTTGTCATCTTCGGAAGCAGAGTACATGGCTGCAACTTCTTCTGGTTTCCAAGCTATTTGGTTAAGGAAATTTTTAGTGGATCTTCAACAAGAGCAAATTGGTCCAACTAAGATATGATGTGACAATAAGGCAGCGATTGCTATGACAAAAATCCTGCATTTCACAGTAGGATGAAGCACATCGACATTCGCTATCACTCCATTCACGATCTGGTTGCTGGTGGAATAATCTCATTGAAATTTTGTGGCAGGTTGCTGATGTTTTTACAAAATCACTTCCGCACAACTTGCACGAGTTCTTTCGGCTACAAATGGGAGTATGTGACTTTGAAGAAAGGGAGAGTATTGACTAATTCTTCAGCAGTCTTGTTATGGTCCTATTTTCTAGTTAAGTTTTACTAAGTCAATTTATGTAGTTACTGTTAGTGGGCATGTTGTTAGCAGTATTTTACCTTAGCTGAACCACTTTCCTTTAGTTCCTCTGTTTTAGTTATTAAGTTGTAAGCCTATAAAATGGCACTACGTTTTCTGATTTTCTGAAGTTGAATTGAGAAGTAAAAAAAAATTATACGAGTCTTTTTCTTTTTCAGCCCTTTGTCTACTTTTTACTCTTCTTTCTTCCAACAAGTATAAATTAAATAAATACAAAATTAACAAATACTAAACAACTTCGGATTTCTATTCCAACTTTGAATTATTATTCCAACATATCTCCAGTTGTTTGACTTGCATATTGTTAGCCAACTGCAAACCATATAGTAAGCCCATGAGTTCAACAGTGAGTAACAAGGAATATTAATGAAGATCATTGTAATTTGAATTTGGAGGAGAATTTTGAAAATGTTTTTCTTACTTTTTGGAGAGAAGACATTTTCCTTAAATTTGAGAAAAATAAGTTTATTTGAAAAATATTTTTCAAAACATTTAAGCCAACCAAACATGAGAAATTTGGAAAATATTTTCTGGAATAAGCAAAAAAAAAAAAAATTTATATATGAGTTAACACTACAAATCTAAACATATTCTCTTTGTCAATTTTTACAGGTTTATTTGTTTTACTCTATTCTCTTACTCGATTTTTATTAGTTTGTAAGTTGTACTCTATTATCTTTCTCGCGATTTTTATAGGTTTTCTTGTTTTACTCTATTCTCGTTCTCGATTTTAATAGGTTTGTTTGTTCACTCTGTTTGTAGTCCTTTTTTCTATATATATATTTGTATTCCAATGAAATTCTTGAATCTTGATAGAATTTGAAGCCATTACATTAATACCAACAATTGGACTCCATATTATTTATACCTTGACAATATCATTAAGGGTGACTCTAGGTCGAAACTATTTCACCCGGGGGTCCTTTTAACCTGGGAAGCTACGACATCAATGTAGGTTGTCTAGTAGTATTGTCAGTTTCATAAACTATTAAAGATCAAACTCTCAACTACATATGTAT